>VYXD01016832.1:276715-289646 GCA_013397195.1 Hylia prasina | reverse complement strand
TTTTTTTTTTTTTGGGTAAGGATTGTAATAAATGGATAAAGAATTTGACTAAATCTGGAGATCCTTTTTAGTGGTGATTTAATGTCTGTTTTCTTCCATCTCTGCAGGATATTGCCCGTCTCCTTCAACAGAAAGAACTGCAGGAAGAAAAAAAGCGCAAGAAGCACTACCCAGAGTCCCAGGGACACACAGGCTATGAAGAGAGCTATTATGCAGAAAATGGAGGTATGTCTCTGCAAGATAAAAGGTCAGGATCATGGCAGTGCAGGCAAACCTGGTGGTCTGACAACTGTTCAGGAAACTGCCTTTATCCTACAGTCCTGCATTTAGCACTGTAGCATGACATCAGTTTCCAGGGTCAGAATCAGGAATTATTCAGTATTTATAATCAGGAAGCATTCAGTTAAAAAAAATAATAAAAAAACCCCAGAGAAGACAATTTAAAAGTTTTTGTCCTTGAAGGTGGCGTAAATGGCAGGGATAGGGAGTGTAGTGTGTGTATATGCAAGTACAGCCACACATGCATGTTTTAAAAGTGCTTTGGAAAAAGGGAGTGGCTGATAAGGCAGTTACTGCTGTGTGACACCAAGGGTGTGAGGGAGAAATGCTGGTGAAATTCCATGTGTGCATTTGAAGAGAGACAGTTCCATGGGATCATTTGTGGTGCTGGCACGGCTACATGAAGGAATAAATGCTGGTTCATGGAGGTGTGTTTCAAAAATAGCTCCTTGCAGGTATGTACCCAAGCTGTAAAATTAGCACAACTGCCTTGAATGACTTACTGAAGAACAAGGTCATCTCTACAGAATGTCTCTGCTGTGATTATCATCTGGGACTGTGCAGTGTGGAAATGATTTGATCACAGTGCTCTATTGCTTCCTTTTGGTCAGCTTCTGTGATTGAATACAGACCTTCTTTAAACTGGGAGGAGAGAATCAGGGTGTGTTTAATTATGGAGCAATCTGGGGATGGCTTTGCTGTGTGCTGGTGGTGGTTGCTGTGTTCTTTCTTCAAAAATGTGGTGGGGAAGATGGGTTGCTTTTGATTAACAGATTGTGAAGATGAAGATCAAACCTCATTCTCATTTTTAACATTACTGCCATTGGCAGTTTTAAAGTCTTTTATTTGAACTTACACAAAGTATTTTAGTTTCAATTTGGAAGAAGTTGAAAGATAGCCAAGAAAGCACAAAGTTCAAAAGTGCAGAGCAGTAACCAAGTGGAAACTTCATGATCACAAGTCCTGCTTGCTACATGTACAGAGCTGGGAAAAAATGATCTTGGAATCTTATGGCCAACCCACACTTCAGCTTTTTTAGAATTAAATGGGAGAAGTCTGAAAAAATGCAGCACAGGTAACAGTATCCATGTAGAGATGGCAGGACAGGATGGATTTTTGTAACAAATCAGCTGACAAAGCCTGTAACTTCCTGAAGTAAGACTGTGGTGTGGATTTGGAGAGCAGGATATCTTGTGGGTGTAAGTTTTCTTCCTGCAATAATCCATAATTTTGAAGGTGAGGCAGGAAGTGTTTGCCTGACCACTCATAGCAGTGCTGCTCTTGATCTGCACTCCTTAAAAGCTATAAAGGACTGGAGTTGATTTTATGCCTGGATCATCTAGCTTGTTCTGGGAACTCTTAATTACTTGAGCACCATTTGATTGGGCTTCAGCAGCTTTGGTTTGTATTGTCCTCATTAGTTGTGAGTTGAAACAAATAAAAAGCCTTTTCTTTGTTTAGGTTCCTTTTGTTTTGGTGGGGTTGGGGTGTGGTTTTGGGGCTTTTTTTTTGTTGTTGTTTGAGACTGAGGTAAAATTTATCCACATCCAGGAGTAATATGGATTAGGCCTATTGCTCCAAAGTAATAGGAGCCCTTTAAAAGTGAAAAAACAAACATGAGAAAAGGCAGAGTTCCTCCCAGAATTTTCTGTGCCATGAAAAACACTTTTGTATACACTCAGTCACTTGCTGCTTCAGAGAGTAACACTGGGGTGTGTGGAGTGTTTACATGGCCCCTGTGGAAGGTGCCATGGGAACCAGCACCTGCTGAGTTAATCACCCTGAAATACCCCAAAAAATAAATCTTCTGCTTGGGTTGTCTGGCATGGTTGTGTTACCTGCAGCAATCCTTTCCCAGCACAGCCAGGCTTTGCTCTGTCGTGTTCTCCTGCTCTTTGCTCTTGTGTTTATTGAGCTTTCCTCAATGACAAAATCGAATTAATTTTTAGACTCTTGTGAGTATTGTTCAAAAATTGACTCTTGCTTTCAGGCTCTAGTCTCTGTTGTTCAGTAAGTCACTTGGATTGTTTGATTGGGTATTTGTTTTCTGTGAATCATATGAATGGCCTAAAACTGAACAGAAAAAAATCAACCATTTAAAGAGCAAGCACAGCAGTTTTCCTGTTACAGTTCTTGAACGTTTAAAAATACACCTGTTCTGGATAAAAGTCACACAGGCTTGTTTTGAAGGTGGATTTTCTGTAGGCTCTATTTTTGCTGGCTCTGAAAGGGTTTTTTCTGAATAGAATGACTCGAAGGGAACATTCAGTTTTGGTGTGAAGTTTGTTTTTCTCCCTTTGAAATCTAGATAGATTGTGAGTGAGACAGAACTATTCATTAAAATAGAATGCAATTCATGTGCAGTGAAATCTATTTTAAATATTTTGAGATACTATAAAACAAACTCTGGACAGTTGAGGAGAGGAAAGTCTACTGCTGCAGGGTTTTTTTGGTGGGGGTTGTGTGTGTAGTTCTGTTTCAAATCAATCTCTGCTTCAAGGCATTTTTTTTCATTCTGAAAAGCTGCTGTAGAGAGATAATAGTTCACTCAGTGCAATGATTTTTCTTAGCAAATAGGTTAGTTGAAAAAATAAATCAATTAGTAGATTGTATGCAGGCAAACTGCTGCAATCTCCTAGCTGTTTCAGGTTTGTTACTGAAACTAAAAGCAGACAAAATTTCTACTTGTTTTCTGGAAAGCATGGAGGAAACAACCCCACCAAAATGCCAAGTAAGCAGCTTTTCTGGCTACAATGCTGAGGTCAGGAGCCTGGCTTTTGTGAAGTCTTATTTTGACCTAAAATTTCTATCCTTAACCATCTTTGCATTCAGAGCTGAAACTTATTTTTAGACAATATTAAGTGCAGGCCCTGAAGCTTGTGAGTCTGCAAAAGATACATGACAGTCTGTGGTAGAGGATGTTTGGACGCTGCAGCTATCAGCTGTTCTTGCATTTAAAGAAAAAAAAAATCCTATCCTACCTGTTTACTTCTTTTCTGCTTTATGTGGGTCTTTCCCCCAGTTAGGTGAGACTGTTTTTTCTGATGAAATATCTTGTGCCTGCAGCCAGGGCAAGGCACCCATGCTTATAAACCAGGGTCCAACCCTACCACTCTCCTTGGCTCCTCTTGGCCTTATGCCCCTCGTTGTCTCCCAACCTTTCCTGCATCTTGTGCCCTTCTTTGCAAACCTTTCCCAGGTGGTTTCAGGATCCTGCAGCAGTGATGTGTCATCAGGAGATGAGCTGCTCTCTTGGCTGTTTTTCAGCCCCAGTGGCATCATTAAAAGTCATTTGTCTCCATATTCACTTCTCCTTGTCTAGGAAGTGCTCAGACATTTTTGGGTTGGACCTGTGCTTTCTGCTCCAACCACGTTGCCTCCTGTGCTGCCCTGCTAGCCAGGCTGCCATTTCACTGTGTCCCCTCTTGTATCCTGCAAGCCTTACCTGTCCTTGTTATTATTCTTTCTTTCGTCATGCTTTGCCTGCATTTTCAGCACCTTGTATCAAGCTCCTTCATCTCCCTGCTGTGAGTCTGGCCTCGACCCCCCATTAACCCCTGCACCACTAACCCCCTCCTTGTTTGTGCCCCGTTGCTCAGAGCAGCCCTGGGGTGAGCCCAGAGAGCAGATTTGTGAAGCTCCCAGAGCACACAGTCACGGCAGGTGCAGGCACCAGCACAGAGAGCACCCGGGAGCCCCCTCGCCTCTGCCCGGCGGCGCCCCCAAACACGGGCACTCCACCTCACAGGGCCGGCGAAGGTCCCCTCAGCTGAGGGGGGCCAGCAGTGGCCATCAGCAGGAGCACAAGACAGCCAGCCAGGGAAGGTCCAGGAGACATCCCAGCCTTGACCTGGAAAGAGAGACTGAGCACCGTGCCTATGATCACAGCAATAGCTGGGAGCTGCGGGAGAGGAGGGCAGCAGGCAGGGAAAAGGAGAGGAGACCTCTCAGCCTTGACCTGGAGTCAGAGCATGGATTCACAGAAGAAGCACGGCACAGCAGAAAGCCACCGAGGCAAGAGAGAGAAAAGCACCTTCCCCTCCTTGAGATGGAACTGGAGGCGGAGCAGGAGACCTGGCATGGGCGTGGCAGACAGCACCCTGAGAAACACAGATCTCACCATCAGGGCCACTTGTCACACAGGATGGCACGTGATGAGAAGCTCTATGATGCTGAATCTGGAGATGACCATAGGAGGGGTGAGGCAAGAGCCTACAAAAGGGCAGGACACAGGAGACACTCCCCCTCCCCTCATGCTGTGAGCCAGGGGAAGGTTGGAGGCTGCCAGCGAGACCCAGGTAACCAAGTGATGGGGAAGGTGTGCCTATGTGTGGGGATGGACCTTTGTGTGCCCCATACTCGTGTCTGAGAGATGTTTGGCTTCCTTGAAGATGCTTCTCTCCAGGATCTACCTCCAGTGTGTACACAGGGAATCTTGCCCAGGTTTCTCCCTAATTTAGCAGGATTCTTCTTATCCATTAATGTTCTTAGTCCATGTCCTGATGCTCCATGGCATTGGAGAGGATGAGTAAGACGGTATTGTTGGAAGTGGTGCCTTTGGTATCCTTTTGTTTAAGAAAACAAATCTTTCCCACCCCCACCGTGAAAACCAGCACACCATCCCCAAAGAAAGACCCCCCCAAAACCTCCAACCACCACTCAGCTTTTGTTTTTGTGATGCATTTTGTGTGGTGGCCTCCTTGTACAGCATAAAAAAAAGTAACAAAACCCTGAATGTTATGTTAGGGTTGTATTTTGTGGAGTTGAGATGCAGACTATAAGCGAGGACACTTTGCTTAAGCACTAAAAAACCCAGCAGTTTTCATCCACTTCTTATTGAAAACCCTGCTGGCAACTTAATTAATTCACTTTGGGTGAAGTTCACTAGTGGCACTGGGCATCCAGCTGGGCTCTATTTGTAAGATTCTTGCCAAATTCTGTGGAATTTTCTGGGAAACGTGTATCTGTAGTAGTAGTTCTTGCTCAACAAGCACTTGGGGATTGGAGGCTTTAAAGATCCAGATCCATCTTTCTACTTTTAAAGCCACAGTGGAAGTAGGGGTGACCTAGTGAAAGTAGGAGTTTAGAGACTTGGAACTATGTCTGTCAAAGTGTGGGGCAACTTATGCTTTAAGCCTTCTAACTGATCTTCATGTGAATAAGGTGAGGAAAATTATGTGTATCTGGAGATACTGGGGCAATTCTTCTTCTTCCTCATGATATGAACACTTCCCTTAGGGAAAAAGGAGGTATTAATTAGGTTTAGCTTTAAAATAACAGAACTCTATACTCAAAAGAAGAACTGACATTATATGAACTTCAAGAATGCTTACTTGTCTGTTTTCTCACTGAATTCTAAAATTCATGGGTCATCCTAAGGAAGAAATAGTCTGGAAACTCAGGTGAGCCTGTCCCAGGTAACCTTGCAGCCCATGCTGCTTCAGCAGTGTGTTCAGACTCTGCTGTGCTCATATCACATGTTGGGCTGCTCTCTGCTGCCCGGTTTTGCCACTGTATCTGTATCAATGCAGAGAGTGACAATACATTTCCTTTGCTAGATTACTGTCACCAAAGACTGCTTCAAGGGACATGGCCTGTTGTGCAGTGGAGCTGCATTTGTTATCTAGGACAGGGTGTGTCAGATATTGCTGTGTGCATAGAGAAACCTCAGCTAAAGTGCTCTCACACCAGCGGTGTGGCAGGTGCGCTGTGGTGATCTCTGGTTCTCTTGAGTGGAGGGTTTGCAGGTGGCTGAGGACATGGTGGGGATCTCCTTACCAAAGAATTTGGAGGATGGTTGAGTTGATTGTTTTCTCTCAATTCTGTAGGCACTAATTTGAGGGGGATGAAACAAGCCATGTACGATGGCCCCCGAAGGGAACAGGAGTTGTCTGATGCAGAGATTGCTCGGAAGCTGCAGGAGGAAGAGCTCCTGGTAAGTAGAGAGGATGCATTGCTCAACTCGAAGGAACTAAGGCAACCAGCACAGACAGCTTTAATTTGTAAATTAATTTGTAAATCTTTAATATCTGAGAGTGACTATAAGACCTAAGGTCTTGCTCCTGTGCATTCTGCTAATTACCTTTGTCTTCCATACACATGAATATGGAGTGACAGCTGGCTTCCAACTAATAAGCCCTATTTTTTGAAATAAACACTCCAAAATTGAAGTAGTGAAGCAGAGTGATATTAAATAGATATTTCCAGGCAGGTGAAGATGGCATGTAGTCAATGTAAGTAGGTCACAAGTGAGACAGGCCATTGCCCATCTTTGAGAGACAAGACATCAGAGTGGGAAATGCATTGTGGTGTGGCCTGGCACATACGTGAGGGAAAAATTCAGCTGAAAAGCTGAAATGGCGCATTGGAGTTGGGTTGTGAGGTAAGTATTGGATAGCTAGGTATATTTGGAGAGGATGATGGTGTATTTGTATGGGCACCTACTTGCCCTGCCCAGTAGGTTAATGAGTGTGATTAATTCAGAGATGTTAATTTTTTGTCTCTGTTTTTCCCTCCCCACTTTTGTCCCCACCCCAGGCTAATGAAGCAGATCAGAAGGCAGCTCAAGTAGCCCAAGATGAGGTGAGCAACAAGTCAGATACTTGTGGAATTCCTTTACTCGCAGAAGCTGCTAAACAGTCCTTGTTTCCTCTGAGCCTCTAGTTGTTAATTTCTATCCTTACAGGGGAAGCTTGGGGCTCCAGTGGGATTTTCTCCCAGATGGGTTTTGTGTATATGCTCAGGCTGGCCAAGCAGGGAGTTGCACTGTTGCAACCATGACAAAGGCAGTAAGTTCATGGTTCTGTAAGAGCATTTTTGTAACTGAGCCCCATGGGAGACTATCCAAGATGCTGTGAGGTGAACCACCAGCCCCTTTAAGGAGAAGGGATAGAGGGCAGAAGGGTTCTGCAAATGCAGTACTGGTAAATCAGGGAGCTATTGGACGTGCTGCATGTCACCAGTCTTGATTTTGCCCTGTCCCTTGATTTCTGATCACAGATGGATGAAATCCTGGATTTGCACCCTTCCCATTCAGCAACTGTCCCTGGGAAAGGATGTGAATAACTCAAACCCACAAGAGCAGTAAAATTGTCTGACAGAGTCTGTGTTTCCCTTCTAGGAAATTGCTCGGCTCTTGATGGCTGAGGAGAAAAAGGCTTTAAGAAAAGAGAAAGAAAGAGAAAAGTCTTCCATTGAAAAGAGGAGGCATGATCAAGATTGGAAGGTATGCCAGGCTTCAGGCACCACAGATAAGGTGCTATAATGTTGCTCCCATTTCCAGAGGGAGGTGAGTGTGTATGGTGAGAGCAAAAGGTGCTGGTGCATCTAAAGGGTCGTGCTGTCTGTTATTCAGCTGCTTCCCGAGCCTTTTGGAGCCACCTCCTTGGTTAGATGCTTTTGGCTTCAGCCTCAAACAAGGTAATCCTTGGGCTCTGGCTTTGGAGGATGGCACTGGTTGTCACAGCACCTTGTGGCCTCCCTGAAGCACTGTCAGTCCCTGGTGCAGCACCTTCCCTTTGCTGAAACCCTGACTGCAGCAATAAAAGCAATAGTTGGTTCTGTTTGTGTAAGGGCAATGCAGCTGCTTCAGTTGTCACTCTGCCTCCTAACTGGCTGTGCAGTGAAAGTCCTGAGTCTGTCGTGCCTGGTTTTTGTAGGAGTAACACCAGAGAGGCTTGGCTGGCCAGCATGGAAGGGGATAGGAAACAGATTTTATGGTCAGCAATGCTAAGGTGCTGAAGGGGATGTGGTGTTAATCTTGGGGCCGTGTGGTGGCAGCTCTGGTATTTTCAGCCTCCTGAGTTTCAGTGCTTGCAGGAGCACAGCTGCCTGCAGCTGGTCCTTCCTGCTCAGCCCAGCCTTGTGCACAGTCATTACACCCAGACTGTATTCAGCCCCAGCTTCTGAACAGTCCCTTACTGCTGTCACATCTTAGCTTAAAAATTGAGTTTGGCTCAGCAAGGCTGGGTCTTGTTTACTGAAAACGAGTCCTGATGCTGCCATTTGTATGTCTGCCTGTAGTTAATTTTGTGTGTGAACCAAGCACAGAAGGTCTCTGTGGAATTGTGGCAGTTCCAGTGTACTGGCTGGTGTCTTGCAAGGCACACAGACAAACTGATTTCCCTTCTTCTCATCAGCCTGATGCAGGCGAGTCCACGCGCTCAAGGTCAAGAGAAGGGCCTGAAACTCAGCGGCACAGAAGTGACAGGCCTTCAAGGTGAGCTCGAACTGCTTGGCAGGAATGGGGAATGCAGTTGGGAAGCTGCTGAGAAGCTGAGGCTTTGGGAGGAGGTGTGGGATGAGCAGCCTGACCCCCCCCACAAGGGACTCAGTGGAGAGCAGGGTGATGGGGGCACGGAGCTCACGAGGTGTCTGGTGACGTGCATCACTCACTGTGCTCGTGGCACTTGTCCATCTTGGTCCCCATGCCTGGTGCTGATGGAGATTGATGAGCTTGTGCAGTGACATTTGTTAAATGCCAGAGAAACATTGAGAGGGTTAAACAGCTTCTGGGGATGTGAAACCAAATGTCATCCCTGGGCAGGAAGGAGTAATCACCGTGGCATTTGCACAGCTGCTCCCTTGGTCCTTGCTCCCAGTTATACCCTGTACACAGCTCCCACTGCTGCATGTGAACACCACCCTGCAAGCAAGAGCGTTGTGCTTTGGGGTGTTTCATCCCAAACTGGGAACATGCTGTGGCCCAGTGCTGCTTCTGAACCCCTTGATACTCTGGCCCAATGCTCTTCAGGAGATACTAAACCCTGGAAGTGACCCCAGTGGCTTTGATTTCTATTCCAGAAAGGAACCTAGAAATTCTTAACTTGCAAAAGAAACAACAAATGGAGTGTGGAGGTGGAGACTGAGAGAGATTATATTAAAATACTCTGGGGGCAAAACTGTGCAACCACTTTAAAACACAGCCCTTTTGAGTGAAGTTTGCAACAATCTTCACAATGGAAATTCTTAATTTCCTGACAACTTAAGACGTTATTAAATGAAAGACGTCCATGACAAGCAGTAAATACTCTGCTTTTGTCACTGTAGGAACAGTAATGGGCTGTGCTCAGAGGAGCTGTTCTGCAGGCAGAAGGTCTGGGCCAGTCAGGGTTTGCATCAAACTGACAGTAACAGGCCAGAGAGCTGAGATGTGGCTCTTGCTACACTTCTGTGCCTTTGAGTTCTTTCCCAACACCCCTTTTACACTGTGCTTGGCAGGTCACAGCCTCTCCTCGAGGACTTTGAACGCTCTCGGTATTACACGAGCCAGCCCAGCCCCTTGCGCCACATCCCCAAAGCTGAGCACTCTCCTAAAGGTAGGATCAACCCCAGCACTTGGGTTATTGTCAGCTGTTCTCCTCACACAAGGGGACAGAGCGATTGAATGTGATGCAAACAGAGAAGGGGAACAGGAATTAATGCCCCAGCAGGCAGGTGATGCTGGGCAGTGTTTGGGTTAGACTTACTGGGCACGTTGCAGGCTGAGAGACTAAAAAACTGAATTGGTTTGCCTGGAATTTGTCAAAGTGCTATCTGCGTGTTCTCTGTGATCTCTTAATGATGAATGACTGTAAATCCAGGTAGCAAATGACAGAGAAATAACATGAAGACAACCTTATGATGGATTTTAGGTGACTCACTACTCTCAAAAAATCCAAGACAAGACAGAACCTCACCTGTCTGGTGAGCAGATGGGATGATCAGACAGAAAACTTGTCCTGAGAGCAGACTGGTTTTATTCCTGTAGCATCTCAGCTCTGCTTTGGTGGTTTGTTTCCTGAAATCACTTGGCACAGAGCAGTGTGGGTAGAGTCACCCCTGCAGTTGTTTTAAATCTGAATGCCCATTGTCTAAATTATCTGTAGAGCCTCTGGGAAAGGAAGGGGGCAGTCTGAGTTTAACTCAATCTCAGATTTCTTCCAACTCCACTACTGAGACTTAAATGTGGACACTTTCCTTTCCAAAATTTAGTTTAGTAAACTTATGTTCTGTCTTCATCAAGCAAGCAGGAAAGTTGATGGGACTTTCTAGGGTCTGTTTGCTTTAGTGAGACTGTGCAATGGGGCTGCAGCACCATTCACACCCTAAAAGAAATGCACGTCTCCCTGTCTTGTGGATCTATCCTTCCTTTTGCTTGAGTCATGTAACATCTAGTTCCCATTTTGGCCTTTGATTTACCAGTACCCTAGAAGTCAGACACACAAGAGGACTGGGAAGTAAAATATGACTGCAGGTAGTAATTTTTTTCACCAGGATCTAGCCTCACAGACTCTTTCTTTTCTATTTTGTTTTCCAGGTTCTCATAGGAAGCAGTAAACTGTGCTAGCCTTTGCTTTGGTACTGACTCTTCTGTAGCAAACATTACTGGAACTGCCAGGCAACTTTCTCGATTCCTGACCTGATGGGAGGCCCACCCTCCACTCCCAGGATCATCTCTTTAAGTGTCATCATATTAAGGAAAATTGTTTGTTTCAGTTTCTTACTCATCTGTGATGACTTGAGCAGTGCAGTATAATCTCGCTGCCACTGAGCTGTGCAAGTCAACCAGCTGGCTCAACAGCTCCCTCATACATTCTTCTGAGGCTTTTTTTTATTTTTAAGTTTGGCTGGAGCTTTGACAAATAGAACAAATTGAGATGCATGTACAATGGAGGAAAATGGAAGAAATGAGTTGGGTTATGGCAATACAGCAGAACATCAGCAGTATAAGTCCTTTCTGCATTAGGATAACTTAGCAAAGAGAGCTGTAAGAGGAATTGTGTTTCTTCCTGTGTTGGATAGGACAGCTGAGCCAACCTGACAGTCCTATGAGTTTGCAGGAAGGAGAGAGCATTGTCCAACATATACCAGCAAAAGCCAAACCCTGAGACTGGTGAGGCAGAATTGCCTATGAAATAGAATTTTTTAACTGCTGTATTTCTTTCTGGGGTTTCCAACAATCTGAATAGTGTGTATAGGCATTTAGCTCCAGGATATATAGGATAGAACAGTTAAAAGGAAAGACAATTTCAACTGAAATTACACCTTGTGTGCATGACTTTTAAGAGTTGCCAGGGAGTTCAAGAAGTTGTGAGTTGTGGATTGGGAAGACTCATAGAAAAGGATCTGTGTGTCTGAAGGGACCTCTAGTTACCTGCTTTGAGCTTCAGTGTGGTAGAAGCCAAGGAATTTCACTGAAGCCAAGTAGGATCTCCTGTAACTCCTGGATCAGTTGTTGATGCACTTGAGTAGAGTAACTTGTTTCTGAACTTGGATATGTCTTGTAAACATGGGGCTGATGGAGGATGGGCTGTATGGCCATTGAGCATCAAATTCAAAATCTACAGTTACAGGCAACCTGAACCAGACATGGAATGCTGAACAGTCCACATGATGTCTGTGCTGACTGCTTTTCCTCTCTACTGCTCTGTCTAGCACCCCAGGCAAGCTCCAGTCATTGCTCTCTAGGGCACAGTAGGGTCTGCAAGTTTGTTGTCTGTATAGATTTCCCCATGCAGTAATTCCCTCCGGGCTTGTTATCCCTCCACTCTTTGAAAGTAATTTTTCTCTTACACAAAGAAGTAGCCTTTTCCCTTGGCCTACTCTCATTTCATATCTTTTGTCTTTTTAATTTTTTTTTTTTGCCATTATTTTCAGGGGTGTTTTTAGACTACAGAGCTGAACATCTGGACACTGTCTTGGAGTCTGTTCAGCCAGGGCAGGCTGGTTATTCATGGGCCAGCCCAGTTCATGGCAGAGAGCTTGGCTGCCTTGCCCCTGCAGGCTAACTTCAGTGCCAGCACTGAGTCTGTGTCACCACTCTGTCTCTGGCTCCTGCAGTTCTGCCTCTGGCTCTGCAGAGGAGGGGAGACACCTTTGCCTGGGGCATGGAAACATGGACTTGTCCTCACCACAGATCTGCCTGGGAAAGGGGCCTTGGCAGCTCTCTGGAGCTTTGTGGGGAAGGGGCACCTCTAGGAAATAGGAAGAGAGTGTGGCTGTCTGCTGTTCCTCTAGTGCACAACTCAAGCCCCAAGGCAGCTGTAGGGCTTTAACCCTGGCTGTTGTCCTTGGTCAGAATAGTTACTGGGCCAAACCCCTGGGAAGACAGTGCAACTCCTTTTTCACAGAAGTTGCAGGGACACATGTCTTGCCTTGACCAACAACTCCAGAGACTTCCATCTCCTATCCCCACTGGCCCCCTGGCAGCAGTTCAGAACCTGTGAAGAACCACCTAACGCCAATAGATCTCTGCTCCAGGGATACCCTGACCAAAACCTTGCCTTGTAGGACTGTGTGTATGGGCAGAATCCTGCTACCTGCATATTCTTGCTTCCAGACTGTGGCTTACCTGCCTGCGTGGGCTCCTAAGTGACTTGCAAGGTCTTGCTTGCTGCTGCTTCTCAGGAAATACCCCAGTCAGCCACCAGATTTTACTGTCCTTGCCTTGTACCCTCTTCTCATTCTGTCTCTGTTCATTCATTCAGAAGTGTTCATGTTGTTTAAAAGGATTCAGGAAAAAAACAACATAGATGCTATCTTTTTATTTCTTATTTGATAACTTGGCCCAGTGTGGCAACCTCATCTACCAAGGTTTTATTTTGTAAGAATTTATTTTTGTATTTCATGTAGCAGTCAAAATTTCTACTGCTAAAAATGCCTTTTTTTTTTT
>VYXD01016832.1:177761-268233 GCA_013397195.1 Hylia prasina | reverse complement strand
TACAACACATCAGCTACTAGGACATTATGAAAAAATGAAAAACAAAACAAAACAAAACCACCAAAAATTTGACAAGCATTACATGAAGTCAAAGCTCCCCACTCACACCCAGCTCCAGCTGGGAGCCAGAGTCCCCAGCACCTCCCCCTATAAGCTCTTAATGCCCTGAGGTGACTCCTCCCTTTTATCACCAGCCCTTCCCAGCTTGCTCTCCTGGGAATGGGCTTTTTCACACTTGTGGAAGACTCTTTCCCGTCCTTCTGATGGATTTAAACTTTTCTCTCCTTTTGTTGTGAAGTGTTTTGGTTTACTCTTCAGAGGATTAAAAATTGATTCTTACATGCTAGAATTATTTTCCTAGCTTACCTCGCCCATGTTTGCTGTAACTTTTGGTGTGAAAAACTTCAGCCTGTGGTTCAAAAGAAGTAAATGTTTTTCTTGGGCTTGTGGTGCTTTCTGTTTTGAAGAATCTTTTCATACTGTGGTGTGAATCCCAGAGAAACCTGTGGCTGCTGCTTTGAAGCTTGCAGTGACTTTTGGATGTGTGGCACCTCAGTAAGGCTGCACTGGACACCCATGTGTAAAGCAACCTGTCCAAAATCTTGGCCTGGGAGCCTCCCCTCCAAAGGGGACAGGAGTGGGTGGCTTCTGCAGTGCAGGAGGGTCTGGATGAGGCATGGGCTGGTACATGGCTGCTGTAGTAACTTCCTTGTAAGTATTTTAAATATCTCACTGAGATATTTATCTCATAACCTGTGGAAGAGAGATGTTCTCTAGCAGAACTACCACTTAGTGCTGTGAACGACAGGAAAAAGCACTGAAGGAAACCTTTTTCTTGTTAACCCAGTCCCTTTTTGCTGAACATGGAGGCAGGAAAAGCATCACAGCTGTGCAGAACACTGGGAAATTCCCTTCAAAATACCCATCCCACTGTGCTGCTGCTGGACAAACATTAAACAGAAAAGAAATCCTTACCCCAAACTGCTTGAGGTGCACATGTAAGGAAGGGAGAGGCAGTCTAGCTGTAGAATAACATCTTAATCACCCCAGTTATTAAGGTGTTATTCTATAGCTAGACTGCTATAGAAGTTCTGATTTAATTTGTTGTCTTTAATGGCTCTTCAAGACCACAGCTGCATCTATATGTCAGAGTCCTGTGGACATAGGCACATCACTATTCCTGCATCTAGTCTGTCTTTAGGTTTTTTTGTATCTCAGTTTTTATCTTGTATAGCTTAATTGGGTTCTGTGTTACTGAAAGCTGCTTACTACTTAAAGAGCATTGGAGAGTTGCACTGAAATATTCATGTCCAGTGCATTACTTCATTAAGGAAATGATCTAAAATGAATGGAGATTGAATTATGCCCAAAATGCCCATAAAACTGGATGCTGACTGATTACTTAATGGTTCTCCTGATACGTGATGCATTAGAGGTCTCTGTTGCCTTTAATTTTTCATGGGCTGAGCTCAGTCTTGCAGTCACTCCAGACTGCTGGTTAATGTTAATGGCATTTCCTTGTAACTAAGCATATTGCTCCTTTTCTTCCCCCCTTGACATACATGGTGTTTTCATGACATATGAATTGGAGTATGTTTAGTGCTTGAGAATGTATTTGGGGTCAATAAAAGGGATTACTCCCATTTCAGTGCTTGGGAGCCAACCTGTTCTGACAATACTGCAGCATCTCAGGAGAGACCTTGTGATGTGTGTTGCCTTTAGCCATGCAGAGGTAACTGTCTCAAAAGTACACTGGCTGTGGTAAGAAAATGGTTCTGTGGTTAAAAGTGAAAGAGCTTAATCTGGTGCTAAGCATTCACAAGCATATTTGGAAAACTGAGAGCTTTTACCAAACCTTTGTTTTCAGGGCTTATAGAAAGCTCAATTGGGTCTTCAGTAACAGAGAATGAGTTCTTCCAGCTGTGATCAGGTAATGCAAGCAGCAAAATAAATGTTACAGGATGCAAGGGAACACTGTTCTAGATCTTTCAGACACTGCTGTCCTCACTTCCAAGCATATTGCATATTCCTCTCTCCTCCTGAGCCTTCCTTCCATTTGTTTCATTCCTCAGGATAATCATTGTGTGCTTCCATGGTGGAGATGCTCCAGCCTGTGTGGGTTGGACAGGGTTCAGAGTGAATCTGGGGACAGCAGAGCCTGCAACAGTGAGCTGGGACCTGGCACGTCTGCCTTGTTTGTAACACTGCAGCATCTTCTGCAGCATCATTCCTGCTTCTCAGGGCCTGCAGGACCAGCCTGGACAAGCCCAGTTTTTCAGGACCTGTGCAGTGCCTGTTTCAATACCTGGGAGGGATTTATTCACCCACAGCCAGTGTTGGCCTGGCCTTCTGTGGGGCAGGAGTCCTTTGAACCTTCACTTGCACAGAGGAAAATGCCCAGGATTTAAATGCCTTTTTCTAACAGAAGTTCCAGCTCTGTTTCCCTTTTGGCCTGTCCCTTAATCTGTCTCATGCACTAGGGAAATCCCATCCTTGCAAAGTTAATTTTATTAATTGATGCTTATTGGATTATCTTTCAAATCAAATGAGCTTTAGCTAGGTGAGCTGGAAATAAAGAACATGCAGGGACTTAAAAGCAATTCAATTCATTAGTATGCCTCTGCTAGTAAAAAGTAGTTCCCGAAGAGGCCAATTTCCTGAAACACTGGGGATTCCTCTACAGGAAGGACAGTCGTGGCAGAAAATGGGAGATCTGGGACCATCTTCCAGTTCAGTGGAAGTGCAGTGCTGGCAAGGTTGAGGGTACCAGTGAGAGGTGCCTGGTGCCAAGCAAGGTGTATGAAACACGTTGCCAACACCAGACCTCTCCAGGGGAAATCTGGGATTTCAAAGCATGACAGAAATTCAGTGTACTGGCATGCTTTGGCCTGTTCAGCAGGAAATGTGTGTGGGATGTGCCTGGCTCAGGCTGACATCAGCTCCCATGGCTCGAGGAGATCTAGACACCCTCCAGGCAGCACCCTCTGCATTAGCACAGCTCTGCATCCAAGGAGTGGGTGGCTGGCAGGCTGAAAGCTGAGCTTTATTCTGTCTGCTCACTGAGAGGCAAAGCCATGTCTCCACTGAGCCAGGAGAGTGTGCTGGCTACACAGGTTTGCTCTGATAACACTCTGCTCTCCAGGCCCTGCTGCTCAGGATGTGCTGCTTCTTGATGAACTGAGCTCCCAGACCAAGGGAAGTGCTGCAAGGGGGAGCCTTAGTGTCCCTTGGAAAGAGGGGAGCCCTGGACCAATCCTGCTTCTGCAGGCATTCAGGCATTGGCAGCATCACTGGATTAAATCCTGGGATATCCATGGTGCAGGGAGCCAAGCTCAGCACTCACTGGATGTGCTCTCCTGGAGCAGCCTCACCTTCAGCACATGGAGGGAATTGATGCATGTGAGGATTCCAAGGATCTTCTGGGAGCTGTGTCCCTCTGGGTGATGGCAAGCAGTGAGCCTGGGGGCCAAATGCAGCAGCCAGACAGCAAACAAGTGTGTGGATAAATAATCAGAGGGAGATGAAGGGAAATAGGGATTACTATGGAGTGGGGCATAGGGGAAAAGGCCACAAATGCAAAGGAAGGAAAAAGAGCATTTTTATTGTGTTTCTTCTAGAAGAAGATGGGGAGGTTGCTTTGCCTTCCTGGGGGAAAAGGGAATATCTTACTCTAAAATACTCCCTGTCTCACAGTGCCATGAAAACCCAAAGCAAATCTTCTGACTCCTGACAGCGCGAGGTTTTTAACACAGTAAATAAAGCAACATGTTTTCTCAAAGTCAAAAAAAGGACCTGTGGTTTGTGACAAAAGTTATTAATAAAAAGTGTTCTCTTGGGCAGTGAATTCAGAGGCTGCCTCATCAGACAGTTATTACCAGCCCAGCACCACCATTCCTGAGACAATTGAAATTTAGCCTCCTGACAAAAAATTGATTTTGAAGATTAATTGTCCCCTGTAGCACAGTTTTAGACCATCTGAAACACAGAGAGGACAATTGTCCTTTGGGTTTAATAGAGCTGTCTGTTTGATATCCACAGAGCCAGAGCAGCTCTGTGCAGTTCTGTCCTGACTCACAGACAACAGGGGACAGTTTCAGAGAGGTGCCACTGACAGAAGAGGGAACACCCATGGGTCTATCCCAGCTGCACTCCTGGAACCTGTGCTGAACTGAGGGTAATGGCAAACAAACTTTGTACTTTAAAAATGGGATTTCCTCGTGCAGCTCTGACTGCAGCAATGTCAGTTCTTACAGACTGCACAGCTTTTAAACCTGAATTGGAAAGACAAATCCAGCTGGAAAGGGTTTATCTGGATGTTATTTTCCAACGTGTATGAAAGGGCACAGCTGGGAGCCCTGGGGAGCTCTGGTCTCCCCACAGAGGACATTTAAAGTGCAGTAAAACAAGCTTTGCTCTGTCAAATGGAGTTATTGCCTAGCTACTGTGGAGGTGTTGGTTCGAGCTGGAGAAACTCTCTGTGGAAATTCTTTTGGGATATACCTTTTTCCTTGCCTGGCTTCCTGTGGTTTGAGCTGAAACTTTGTCAGTGTCCCTCTACCCTTTGAACCTACAATAGGTGAGCTTTAGTGAAATTGGGCAGAGGCATCTTAGGCAGTGCTGTGGGTGCTCCACAAGAGAATCCACAATGATACTTGTGAAGAAAAATAGTTGGGCATGTTCTGCTGCTCAGGAAGAAATGCATATTTGATTCTCCCCCAAGCCAGGCAGCTGAATTTGAGTTGGGTGTTAAACCTCCACAGGCAACAGTGGGGAAGGAGAAGTGAAGGTGTGTCTTAGGGGGAAATTTGTCACGATTTAATGTTTCAGGACTGCAAGGGCTGCTGGTTCAAGTGAGTGCCTGAACCTCAGTGTGAAACACTGGTCTCTTGGCAGGTTTAATCCAGGTTTTCTGTAACAATCCCATCACACATGCATTCCTTTTTCACTGGCAAGCTTACAGCAGCAGGGAGGCTGAGAGCTGACCTAGCCAGGTCCTTGGTGGGTCCTGGTGAACAGTTTCTTCTCTGCTCTGTGGCTGGGGACAGATTTCCTCATGCCTCCAGCCTGGCCTCTCTATTCAAGTGTCCATGGTCTCTGTCCCAGGACTCTTCCTTCTTGTTCCTTCTAGAAAATTGAAAACTTGAGGAGTTACATGTTCCAAGCAGGAGGGACTGACTGTGCATCTAATTAAGATGGTTCCTGAGGAAGCTGAAGACCTGGAGGCATGAGCAGGGTCTCAGCTCTTTTGCAGACTGTGATGGGAATTGCTTGGGTGTGGGAAAGCAAAAATCTCTTCTGAAACAGCACTGCAGGAAGCAGAGACCCTGTTGTGGTGTTTAAGAGTTGAAGCTCAGGAAATCTGTAAGGCTGGCTTGCAAAAGCTGTGACTGTCCTTCACCTCTGACACCTGCACACAACACCTGTCCCATAATTCCTCACCCTCTCAGCTTCTGGTGTGAGAGAAACCCCCTCCAAATCAACTGATGTAATACAGGACTGAGTAAGTTGGTTCCCAGAAGGTAGTGGCAGGCTCCTGACCCCATCATCACCTACCAGCACCTCTGGGGCTCCTGGACTTGCTGCTGAGTCCCCAGCCACAGTCTGTCACTGTCAGAGGGGAAGGTGTAGGAAGGAGCAAGTGATGGGAGTTTTGGTCTAGGATTAGCTTTGAAATGTTTTTTTTTTTTTCCAGCTGTCTGAGAGAAAGACATCTCCCCTCCATTCTGTTCTGCTTTGTGTTGCTGATAACATCACAGCAGAGATTCAGGGAAAAATCCCAACCAAACCCAAACTACTGCTACTACTATTAATAAATAGTAGCCAATTTACTTTATACAGGGAGAAGGAGAGAGAGGGCAGGCTGCAGGAAATAAATTTGCACAACTTGTTTACTATGATGCCTCTCTTTCCTGAGCACAGACCCCAGGGCCAGGGTCTCCTTTAGCAGATTGCTGTGTTGAGGGGCTTTGTCACACACCCTGCAGGGGCAGCGCTTGTGTGGACTGCTGGGTGTGTACATTCAGTCTTCAGGCATCACCTTGTTTCTTTTGTGTACTGTTTGGGGGTTTTTGTTTGTTTTTGTGGGTTCTGGGGTTGGTTTTTGGGGGCTTTCTTTGGTTTTGTTCTTGTTGTTGTTTGTTTTTACCAGGCTTAAAATCAAAAGAGAGAAAGGAACAATAGAGTGAAATACTGTTGAGTGAAAACATGGAGAAAATAATCCTTGCTGGGCTGTGAATGGCCCAGCTTTGCCTAAGTTCAGATGTTCCACTCTCCTCCCAAATCTTCCTCAGCAAGTCTGCAGTATGTGCAACTGGATTCTTTGGCCACTTGATGTCTCTGTGGGTTGTGGAGAGCTGTGGGTAAATAAATAGAGGTCGTGCTGGAGCTGGACAGAAGCAGCAGCAGGGATGGGTTTGCTCCTCAGAGATGAACCTTTGATAGAGCACTGTGCCATTCCCCTTCCCTGCTTGTTGCTGTTAATGAGCTTCAGATTTTCAAGACAATAGGGAAAACAGGAAGATTTGGTTAGCCAGTTTCCACAGGGAGCTGATGAGGTTCTGCACCCGTCATGTAGGTCTGGAACCTGCTAGAGAAATTTGGGACAGGGAGCCTTGGCCAGCCCCATCTCTGTCTGCTTCCTCTCAGAAGTGCAGTGGCACAGGGGGGCAAGATGCCAGACTGCAATGTCTCCCTACAGAAGATGAGGATTAGCAAATATGAGGCCCAAATCCTCACCACTGCCTGGTGGGGTCTTGCATGAGGAAATTGCTGAGTGCTGCCACAACCAGGAAACCCAGCTCTGTGTGGGAGTGGGTCATCAGGAGACCTGGGATGTTCCTGTGGCTTTGCAGGTGTGCCAGTCTCTCCTCTGGGACTGATCACCCTGTGACACTGGCACAGGCTGAGATTTCAGGTGGGACAGAAATGCTCCTTCCAGTCTGACACCATAACAGTCCTAAAAATAACATTTGCCACAAGTCTTTTGTTTATGCCTTATTAAAATCTAGAGTAGCTTTTGCTGGAGCCAGACTGTGATATCTCTGTGCCTTCAGCTGTGGAGACATGGATGGGCCTGAGATTGCTTTGGGCACTTTATAGATAAACTGAATGTGATTACAGACATGGTTCCACATGGAAATCCCACAGGAAAAGAAGTTTCCCATACTCATTTCTGCCCATGGTGATTAAATTTTACTGTGATAGTAGCTGGAAGATCCAGCTCTCCCATGTTAATTGCTGTTAAATGTGTGAACAGCTGGCTCTTCTTTCAAATCCTTCTCGTCCTAGGGAATTTGAAGCTTCTTGTCTGTAAAGAAGTCAGATCTAGATATAGGCTTTGCCTCATGGTGATTCAGCAGGACTGTTGCTGTTCCCTAGGAATGTATAGAACCCTTTTAGGCACAATGAAAAGAAGTCCAATGACCTTTTTACAACTCAGTAAGAAGTTTTGAGATGTTTCTCTCAAACAATAAGTTTTTACTCACTGTATGGTTTTTGGTTTGGGCCATGTATAAAGCTTCTGCCTGCAGTGTATCCATCACTTT
Source organism: Hylia prasina (assembly GCA_013397195.1). Lineage (NCBI taxonomy): Eukaryota > Metazoa > Chordata > Aves > Passeriformes > Sylviidae > Hylia > Hylia prasina. The sequence goes on along the minus strand of VYXD01016832.1, from coordinate 260,689 downwards.
TCCCAGAGCCACTTCAGAGGGGGAAGAGCTTTGTGTTGGAAAGGTGGTGACTGGGAAAATGCTCATCTCCAGCAAAACAGCTTCCCAGAGCCACTTCCCAGCCTCAGGGCACTTGAGCAAAATTGCACACAGGACTCACACTACAATTTGCTGTTACTCGTGTGGGAAGATAAACTTGAAACATCTCAATCTATCTGCTAAACTGCAATTTATGAGCTACAAATGGCTGAGTCTTAGAAGGGAAAAACAGATTTAAACCAAAATTCTGCCATTCTGTCCCCAGAGGCAGAGAGAGACCAGTCAAAAAAACCTGCCTTGAGTGGAGCATATGGATTTATAGAGGCGACAAACCCTCTCAGGAGGTGTCAGCAGTGCCACGGGCTCTGTGCTGCAGATCAAAGCAGTTGGGGCTTAGAAATGATGGGCTTAAAGTGAGTGGCAAAGGCTTGATGAGGAAATGGTCTGGGAAATACAGAGAAATAGCAAAGGATTCTCTGTTCACATACTCTGTTCCTGTTCGCATGAGAAAAGGGGGGACTTTGTTTATTAAACATCTTTCTGTGTCTTATTAATTCAATTTATCTGAGGACATAGCAGCTCCCTCCAGAGTGCTTGTTATTGCTTGCCTGGAAATCAGTCAGGGTCTGTCCACGAAATAATGTTCTGGTTGAAGTTCCTTGTTCAGTCAGTAATTTATGCAATTGCTAGGAGACTGCTCAAATGGCTAAATGACTTCTATTAACATAACTTTATTTCTGTACTTTCAACAGAAATAATTTATGCTTCTTGTTTCTTCAGGACCCATTATTAGACTTCAAGTCCAACTTCTGGGGAGAGATCAAGGCTTTGTCTTTTCACCAGTGAGTGCCTCAAGTTTTCTTTGAGGCTTGAAGCTGCTTGAGTTTCTCAGTAGCCAGACTGGGAATATGGAACAGGTCTTGGCAGGTATCAGTTCCTAAAGCCTCTTATCTTCTCCCAGGGAAGTGTTTGTCAGGACTTAGTTACACAGATAATTGTGGGCAGGTTGGTTTTCCCAAGCTGCTGCTTGCAAACTTAATCAATGCTTCTAGTAAATGTTTGAGGTTTTGACTGCACTTATCTACTGAAGAATAAAGAAATTCTACTGATGCTTGGTGCAACAGCTTCTCTAATAGCTGCTGTGGTCTCTCTCATTAAGGCTGATAGCTGTGATTTCCTGCAATAGCTGCACCAGCTGGTGCCCTGCCATGTCTCCATTTCTTCCCAATTAGAAGCTGAGCCAGTTCCCCGTGGCAGATTATGGCCTGCCAGTGGGATCCAGATAGGAGGAGAAAGTGCTTTGAGAATTTAGGACAGAAAGTACCATAGAAGAGATTTAGCAAGAGGTGCCTATTAATTATGAAGGTGGTATAAATTCCTAATCTACAAACTGTTTTATTGATGGTGACCATCATTAATACAAAACGCTCAGCTAAATGTTGCATGAGCCACGGAGCAACAGATGGGAGATCCAGTTCTTGCTTTGTGTTAAACAGAACCACATGAGAACACAACTGACAGGGTGGGGAAATTCCTGAAAACTTGCTTCTTCCATCATCTCAGAGGAGAGAGTTTTAATTGAAAATAAGGCAGCATATGTGGAAGAATGCAGTTGGACTCCTTCAGCTGGATTACTTTGTAATGCAAAAGGGAGAAAAGTCTATCTTCAATTATGACAATATATTTTGCCAGCCTGCACTGATGGAGTGTTGCCAGGGAAACTCTCTAATCATCAAAGAACACGTTAGTGTTAATGTGATTTTTGTAGGTCTCCTAAGAGAATGGCTTATGTCCTTCCAGGAGAAAGGCACTGCTGAATAAATCATCCAGCATTCTTTACCAATGAGACCCTCCTAAGTCTACTGAACAAATGAGGATTATTCTCCTGAAAGGAGACATGGTTCTCCTCTGAGCAGCACACCAGGCATGCTGGCAGCAGCTGCTTGGAGGCATGTGCTTACATGGATTTTTTCTTGGGGGATGCTGCCCAGAGAGCCTCTCAAGTTAGCAGGGTGGCTGGTGGGACAGCAGAAACATCATGCAAGCAGGTCATTAGCCCTTTGGGGGATAATGAAACCCAGTGGCAGACAATTCTGGAAAGGAAGCTGTCCTGTGCTGCTTTGTTCTCCAGGCATCCTTGCATCTGGCTATTGAGCTTTCTGCTTTCTCTGCCCCTACCACCCAAGGGCTTTCCTCTTCCTTGGTACTGCTGCAGAACTGTATCCAGACAAGCTGCAGAGGCTCTCCCAACCTGTGGAGGGCTGTGCCTGAAGCAGCAGCCACAATCTCTCCCTAAGACTGCAACGAGCTGCCTTTCTCTGCAGCAGGCAGGAGGCACCCACGAGAGTGAGGCTGCCAGTTGTTGGAGTTTATGATTAACCAAACCTTTCCAGGGATGTGCTGCTTTGGATCTAGGCTTTTGAGGGAGATCATGGCAGCCCAGAAACTGTTTAAATAGACTGTTCCATCCTGTGGGAGTTAGAGCTGGGAGGCTTCCCCTGACTTCAGGGGTTAATAGTTACATGATTGGTTTAGGATTTTGGGTGCTGGTTATGGAGCTCACCTGCATGGGACACATGGTACCAGAGTGACCTCTAAGCCCCAGCAGCACCCACCATGGCAGGGCCCCTCACAGATACTGTGCTGGTTTTCCCTTATTCAGTGCCTTACATGGAGGTGGGAAGAAACTTGGGCTCCTGTGCATTCAGTCCTTGGGTCTGCTGGGGACACAGCACAGCCCAGGTGCTGAGCAGCCTGGCACAGGTAGGCTCCCTAATTCATCATATTTTGTTAAGTTTTCAGGAGGTGAAGGGGGAAGCACATTCCTTGCCCTGTTTTCATTGAAATACTCACCTTGAGGTCAGGCAGACTGTTTTACTCTATTTTTGCAGACAGCCAAATTAATTTCTAGGGCTGTTTAGCTGGAGCATGAGGTTTTCCAGTGTGTTGTCCTGGAAAGCCCTTCTAATACACAACCTGCATCAGTTCTACTGCCCTGCATCAACTACACTGTCTAAAGAAGTCTTCCCTGGGTGACTTACTTTGTTCTGCCCCTTCTCTCCAGCTTTGTATAAAACTAACTACCTTGGCAAAAGTCAAAGAAACACAATCTTTCTGACTGTCTGCCCACAAACATCATCCTTTGTGTGTTGGGGAGGGCTAGGGAAAGCACGTGGGGCAGCTGTGGCTGCCTCTGGCTCAAGGGTCCATCATTCCCTAAATGATGCCTGCAGAGCAGACTCTCAGCCCTGGGGCTGGACATGGATGGGTTTGGGGCTGTGGGGCTGGGGCTGTCCCAGCACAGCCCAGGGAGCAGTGCAGGTGACTCTGACCAAGCTGCCTTCTCCCTGCCAGTGGCAGACTGTGCTAGAAAGCTCTGAGTGCTCTTTTTCTTCATTCATGCTGCCAGGCAGGTCTCCAAGTACACAGACAGTGCCCAGGACTCAAAATCATGGAGAGAAGGAGGGAGGAGAGGGAAGATGTGTGTAGGGGTTGCAGCCAGAAGATTTGAGCTTTGGTGATTTCTACCCTGAAGGCAGAGAGGAGCTGGTAGCCCGTGCTCAGCTCAGGGATTTGCTGGGTGCCATGGAAATGAGTGGGAGCATTAGAAAAATTTCTCTTCTGCATTTAGCTGGAGACCACTGGGACTCAGCAAGCCAGCACTGGGAACTCTTCAAACACTGTTCCTGCCCTTGGGCCATGCTCTCCCCACTTGGTGCTTACCCAGTAACTCTGGATAACTTTGGCTAGTCATGTTATGTGTCTGTGGAGGTAGAACTGGAGAATTTGGCCCATTTTACTCTTAACAACTGATTAACCAGATTTTAACTAATGTGTGGCTACTTTCTCATTGCAGCTAACACTGATGACAAACCATGTATGATTTTAAGAGATGCTCATTAAATATTAGATATAATGTTCTGTATCTCTTCATGTCCTCAATCTCCTTTTTTCCAAAGCACAGTTCATGTTTAGATAATTTTTTACATTTTTTAGAGCTCTCTGCAAACATTAACTAATTAATCCTCTCAGCTCACTATACATATGCTTTAATTAATGAGCACTCATTTACTTAACTCACACTGTCTCATTAAATATAAATTGAATATATGTTTGGGAACTTTAACTGGAAATATTAGCGGGGATTTATTCAAAGAATGAATGCAAAATACATTAATAGTAGCTGCAGGCAGCACAATTCAAATACTAAGGTATTTAGTGAAAAATATGTTGTGGTGTCAGTGAGTGTCAGTGAGCAGAGTCAGACAATTAGCTGTTCCTACAAGATGCATATGTTGTCGTGACCTTGAAGTCATCATTCACTCCCTGTTGTTACCATAGTAATCCTGATAATTTGCTTCCCATAATGTCTGTCTATACACTTTGTTCTCTTAGTGGAATTTTTCAGGCTTGCAGAAGCCGGGCTGGCAGCTTGCTGTGAGTTACTCAGAGCTGGAGTGTGCTGACACAGACATGTAAATGCTAATGCTCACACTTGCTGTGGACACTGGGCTGGCCTTCTGCGTTGTCATGCACCCAGCAGAGCAGCCTTGGAAGTGGTAAGTGTCATGATTGTGTCAGCAGCTATGTCTGGAGGCTGCTGCTGGCAGGAGCAGTGAAACAGAAAGTGTCACAACTTCCCATTACCCAGCATCACTCCTGGAGGGGACAGGGCATTTACTGCTGCATGCTGACCAAACTCTGTGGGATAACTGCCCTGTCACAGCTCCCTGCAGTTATTTAGGGCCACTCTGCCTTGGGTGTCAGTGAGAGTTAGAGCCAAAGTGCTCCTGGGGATTTGGGCTGTTTTGCCCAGGTATAATTCTCTTGGCTCTGTCTCCTCTGGTTGCATCCTCAAGCACTGAGTGGTTTAAGTGCTGCCTGCCACCCAGGAGGCAATCACAGCTCAGTGATGACTGAAGTGTTTTCCTATGAATAAATCTGAAAATCAGAAGAGGAAGAGATGAGAGTTTTTATAGCGTTATGACTGTCATTTATGTTGCAGACATGTAGTTAGAGGTGAGGTACTATTTGGACACCTTAGATTTGGGTTAAGTCTTCTAAATCCCATGGTAGTTACAGAAAATTATCATTTGAAGTCTCATGGATAATTGAACTTTCTCCATCTTCCCATTACTTGGAGAAACAGTAGGCCAGAATTTTGATTTGTTACCGAGAGGCATCTCCAAATGTAACTGAACCTTTCCTTGATACAAAATTGAGAGATTTTCCTCCTAAGTTTTATTGCCAAATGGTAGAAGTGTTTTATTTCCCTCTGTTTCTAATGCCTCATGAAGAGCTCACTCTGTGTGTGAGAGACCCAGTGATGAGTGGTGAGGGATGGAGCTCCTGCTCACCCCACAGAGACCTGTTTTTCTAGAAAGAGCAGCATCAGGCCCACTTCAGTTTTGATAAGGTTTGTACATGCCATTGCCAATCTGAATGTGCTTTTAAATAAGTAAGAACCTTCCATGCATAAAAAACCTCTTATTGATGCCTCATAACTAGAAATTTATTTCCTTCCAAGTTTTGTGTTAGCCTGTTATCCCAAAGACATATCAGGGATCTGGGAGCTTTCCTAGGTCTCCTCCTTGTGACTTCCTGTATCAATAAAATTCTTGCAAGCTGAATGTAAACCCCTTAAGCAACATCTGACACCTTCAGGAAGGGCTTCCCCTGGGTACTTGACTGAGTCTTTGCAATCAGTGTTCCTGGTAACACACAGAAGAGGGCAAACCCCTTCAATTTTAGGGCAAGCAGGACTTAGGAGGAGGAGAAATGTGTTCTGCTGCTCAAGGCAGCAGATTTGTGTGAGAGCACACATAAAGAGCGAGTGCATTTTGTATGGCACAGCCAAACTTCAGAGCAAGCTTCACTCTAAACTGTAATGAGGAGCTTGTGGCATGACACCAAGATCAGTACTGGAACAAGAAACATGATTACATTTTGGAAAAAACATTGTAAGCATTGTTTTCCATTGAAGTTTCTGGATAAGTAATACTTCTTTCTCTTTGGTTTTTACCAGAATACTGAAAGCATTCAGTAACATTATTTCCTAACCTTGTTTTTCCTCCCAGCAATCTTTTTTTTCATTCAAAAAAAAAAAAATCTTATAAAGATGTAAGAATAAACATGCTCAATCAAGCCCAGTGTCTCATTTAGAGCAGCATACAGGCAAGTACAGTGGCAATTTTCTAAATAGTCTTGTTTCCAGCAGTTTGTGGTGCAGGCCTTTTCTACAGCAAAGGCAGTGTCTGTCTTTGTACTTTATTCTTCAGAGGAATGTTCCAATTTTTAGCCTGTGTCGTCTTCTGTCATCCACAACATTCAGAACAATGAGCTCCTTGGCTGCAATACACATTTATGTAGAACTCCCTCCTTAGATTGTTCTGAAGCTGTTCTTATGGTTTTGTCTGATAGCCCCTAGTTCTGATTTGGAGACAGTGCACGTGCAGCCTGTGCCTGTTCCCTGTCTCCATGCCACTCCTGATTTTATGGATATTTTTATGCTTCCTTTAGCTATTTCTTTTTAGGATTGAAGAAACCTAATCTTTTTAGACTGGAACCATTTCAACTATCTTTGACTGCTTTCTCAGGATGAAGGTACAGGTATGTAGAGCTGTCATTCAAATAAACTCACTGGCTTGTCCTTAACCTGTGGGAATAGGTTTACTGAAATCAGTGCCATTCTCAGAAAATGAAGCTTTGGATAACAGGGAGTCAGACTATTCAGACCAGTCTGAAGGCAAGTGAATAAGGTGACCTTGAGGATTTTTTTTCTTTTTTCGTGCTGTTTTGTGCCTGATGAGTATGGGGGAAAGAGCAAAAGTAGTTTTCCTATTTTAAGATTTTTCTAGTAGATTGCAAGTGTGCAACACCACAGCTCTAAGTACAGGAAAAGGCTACTTAGAACAGTGAAAAGAATGTAGGAGGGGATTGATTATACTGCCCTGTTCAGAATGATAATATGGGTTTGGAAGAGATTTGGAATGTGTTAAGATGTTAGTCAAGTCTTAACCGATGCTTTTTAATTTTCATCTGGATAGCTAAGGGTAATTTATTTTGTTCCAGCTGGGAACATGTCTAGTGAAAAGGATAAAAAGTTGAATTAAATACCTCTTAAGGCAGTTGCAAAGAGAATAAGCATTGCCTGACAGGATGTGCATATTTGGCCAACTCCAAGACTGTTGTTGCCTGTCCTGTGATCCTAGAACCCTAGAACTGTTTGGATTGAAAGGGACCTGAAAGAACACCTTGTTCCAGCCCCCCTGCCCAGGGCAAGGATTTCTTCCACCAGACCAGGTTGCTCTAAGCCTCACTCTGTCTGGCCCTGCAAAGGATGGGACATCTACAACTTCTCTGGGCAACTTGTGCCAGCATCTCACTACCTTCACACTAGAGAAAACCTTGGATATTGTGTTTTGAACTCCTTCCTTGTGATCCCTCAGTTCATCACAAAATTTACCAGAAATTATTCAGTTCTCTTGAATAAAGCTCCTCTAGTGCTGCCCTGAGGACTCCTGTCTCTTCCTGGGTAGCTATGACAGCTCAGAGACCTCAGGAGAACCTGAAAAGGGATTTCTTGAGTCTTGGCTCTTAATTACTTATTTCTTAAGTGGCAGCATTTTTTCCCCTGCGACATTTATTAGAAAACAGTGAGGGAGAAACAAGAGGAGGGCTTAGTGTGCTCTGGTCCTTGGAATTCTGCTGGGTGCTGCTCTCTGGGATGCTGTGAGATCCTGACTGCACCAGCCAGGCTGTTGTGTGTGTGTCTATAAAGCACCTGTGACAAGGCCTATTTAGCACTTGTACCAAATGCCTCTGGAAAGAGGGACTCAGTGAACTAGGTGTGATGTAAAATCCTCTGGATTTGTATGGACAAAGGCAGGTTCTATTTTGTGATTGACTTCCCTGACAGCTGGTGGTGTTTTTTTTGTGGTTTTTTTTTTTTTTTTTTTTTTTTTTTTTTTTTTCCCTGGGCTTTGACAAGGAATGAGAAGACCAGGTGAAGTTTGATAGCTTCACCAGCCATACAAAACATGGGAGGGAGGAGAGAAATGTTACAGCCCAAGACTCTGCCTAGGACAGAAAACACTGGGATTGATGACCATGGACTGTGCTTGCATGTGAGTTTTCAATATCTTCCAGAGTCATGAATTTTGTTGGGAGCAGTTTAAAAGAGAGATGCAAGACAAATTTTCATGTGGCTTTGGTTACAGTTCTATTCTTATTTTTTTCCTCTTACAGTTCCTTTTCCCTCATTTAGTGCTGTTGTTTCTTGCCAGAATTCTCAGATCAATATTTGCAAGAAGGATTTTATGTGGGGTCAGCTAGAAAAAAAATGCACAGTCGTTAGTGTGTATGTGTGTATGCAAAAGTTTAAGGCCATTCTTCTTGGCCAGCTGCAGAACAGAGACATGAAGTCAATGTCTGCAAACAGTTTGCATGATTAAATTTCAGAATTACTCCAGTATGATCCCACAGAAAAGCCTCATCTCTTGGTTTCCTCTAGGAAAATCTGGCCCCCAGTCTGAATTTGGCAACTCTCTTCTTGGAATGAAGACACACAATATTAAAACCCCCTTACTCATTTCAAGCTGTATTATAAATGTAAAATGCTTGAATAATCCATTTGAAGCTGCTACTTATGAGATTTTTCTGGAGCCAATTTTTTAGCCTTCAGAAATACCTGGGCTGAATTTACCTGAGAAGAAAATTACTTTTTGCTTACCTAAATCCACCCCCACACTCCTGCCACAGTTTTCACTGGTTACAGGAGTCTGCTATACTTCAAAGCCTTCCCCAATTTGCAGTGTTGCCCTGGGTTGTTAAGCACACAGGACCTTGTCCTTCTCCAGTGTTGGCACCACTGGTATCTTGATGAGTTCAGAGATAAACGCCTCCATAAAGCCTGTCTGCTGCTTCTCCATTCACCTCTTTATTTTTCAGTGGGGAAAAGAACTATTTTAGTTCTTTTCATTTCAATAAAAAAGCAATATTGCTTTTTTAATGGATCTGGGTTTTTTCCTCTGCAAAAACCTCTTGGGAGAATGTGGTTAAGGAGGGATGACTTAACTATTTTTCTGTTTTGAGGGAGATGTACCGGAGGTGAATGGAGAAGATTCCAATTAAAATGCCTTTTTTCCCTTGCTCTGTCTTTGGCAAAGTATGTTCAGGAAGATGAGAAACTGTTCCATTTCAGCATGGCAAGTACTAACAATAGAAGTCACAGGAGTTAGAGAAAATTGGGTTGGAAAGGCCATAAGTCTGTGCCTTTCTTTCTGTTTAAAGACAGGATTGACTCACCTTGCTGTGCCTCTGAAAGATCCTTTTCTAAACTCTTCATGTAAGATATTTATGTCTGGACCATCTAGGTCTCTCATGCACAAGAATTTCCAGTCCTTCTCCATTTTTTTTTTCTTTGGCTAAATATTAAGAATCTTTTTGGAATTTCCCCTACTGCAGTCCAAGCCCATCCCTTCTTGTCCAGAACACCACAGATGAACTTGTAACTTCTTTTCTGTGGTAACCTTTTGTTTGCAGGGCACTGAGTGCTTCCCCTTCCCTTTTCCCAAGCCAAACAGTTCCTGTTTCACCCTTTCCTAGCTTACTGAATGTTCTGTACCTCGGAACATTTCAGTCTGCATTTCATCCACATGTTTCTGACCTGTGGTTCCAGGGCTGGACACAGCTCTGGCAGCGCTGGGCAAAGAGAAAGATTTCTAACTGTGTCTTCTGGGGAGCAGAGGGAGTTCTTCACCCTGGAGAGTTTCTGGCTTCCCAGCAGCTGTCTGACCTCCCTGTCCCATGATCCCACCCACCTCAGCCAACTGCTCTCCAGTTTGCCTTGGTGTCAGTGAGCTATTCCAGGTGAAATTCAGATATTGTTTCTTTGTCCTTTTTTGAATCACACTGTTTATTCTTTTTCCATAATTTGCCATGACTATTCTGAATTGTTTCACATCTCACAATGTGGTCATGGCCCTTCCCAGCCTAGCAGTGTCTGGAGTAAACGTGTGTGTCCCTTCTTTGTTCCCTTCTGTGCTGGAAGTCTCCAACAGCAGCAGACCAGGGCTGCTGTCAGCAAGCCAATGGAAATGGCTCCTGGAGTCTGTTTTTTTCCTAGTCCCTTCTGCTCATCACAGCTCTACCTGTTCATGTTTCCATAGCTTGCCCATGGCAACACCTCAGGATTCATTGGTATTTGAGAGAAGGGATGAACTGGCTATTTGCCACACAAATCAGAGGGTGTAACTGGGTCAGAATTATCCCCTAAAGGTGCACATTTGTCCCCATATGTCTCTGTGTGGGTCCTCTTGGAGGTCAGGACAGTGATAACACAGCCAAAGTGCTGTGGTCACCTAAAATATGTTTTCTACAAGAATGACTTAATTTGACTTGCTTTTAAGGAGTGGCAGACTAACCTTATCAATCTGTGGAAATATTTCCTATTCTTTCACAATCCCATACAGCTGCTCTGTTTTCCTAGGCAGCTGTGTCTGTGCATGTGTCAGAGGGATTTGTCTTGCTTTATTAGTTGAATTTATTTTCTTTCCAAAGCAAAACTGCAACTGATGTAAATGAGCACCTCATATTTCTTTTGGGCTAGAGCCATCTGAGAGCTGGGGCTGAGTAGCTGCTGCTGTGCCACGTCACAGAAATCACAGCCCTGTGCTTGCAGCTACCCAGACGAAATCTCTGGCAAATTAGATCAGCCCCAAACTCTTTATGCAGCTGCTGCACAGCCAGGGACCATTAGATAATGAAATGGGGAGAATAATGGGCTTGATCAGAGGTATACCCCACAACATCAAAGTCCCACTGCTGAGACATGCCTGGGAGTAGGAATGTGCAGCTCTGCAGCTCTCCCTGTCAGCTGAGGAGATCCCTGTGAGCTGTGCTCTGCCTGCAGGAAGGGTGTTCCTGAGGGCAGCAGCCACTCCTTTGCCTATCTTTTGTGATCCTTTCCCCCCCAGTGAGTCAAGGGCATCACACAGAGCTGCCCTGTGGTCTGGAGGACTTTTCTGGATGTGTGTCTAAATCTGCATTCCATCTTAAAGGTCTTGTCTCTCCTGGGAGGGAGGTGCTGCTGTCACTGATGGTGGCAGTCAGGTGCTGGCTGGGAGATGGAGCTGAACAGGACTGATGGCTCTCAGGTAGATCCTGTAAAACCTGCTTCAACCAGTAACATAAACACACTGCTTGCTTGGCCCTGAGAAGGTGAGAGCTGTGTGGAAGAATAGGCATTAAGGTTATTTGTTGTCACGTTGCACAGAGATAAAATATTGGGCTTCCCCAGCAGTTTGGAGGCTTAAAGCACATTTAAACCCACTTTTGAAAACTTATTAAACTGGGAAAAATATATTTGAACACTCATGCTTTGCAGTAAAAAGGACTTATCCTTCACCAAGGAATTTATAGTGCTTTGGTTATCTTAACACCAAGGCCAAATTTGCTTGGTAATCAGGCATGCATTACAAAGCAAACCCATAACACATCTTCTCATTTCTGCACTGTGTTATTGAGATGCCCAGGGAAGGGAGGAGTCCTGCAGCAGCAGGAGCTGAGTGCAGTGAGACAACTGTGCAAACAAAGCCTTGCCTTGGTCACTGATCACACCTGCCTAAAGAGGATTCTGGAATTTAAACCACAGCAGGTGACGCTGGCAGCTTTTACTGGGGAAGCCTCACACTTGAATTGCAGAACTTGCAGAGAGAATAGATCCTGAGTTGTGTTTGGATGAGCCTCCCCAGCGCCTTGGGATGCAGTGCTTCTTCACCAACTCTCCAGTGATGCTGCTTCTTCTCTCCTTGCCTCATGCTGATCTAACAGCTGGGCTGGAAAAGGGAATTTCCCCTGCTGCTTAGCTCTATTTTTTTTCCTGTTTTCCTACAATGTCATCATTTTTCCTACTGCTTACCATTGCTCGCCCTACTCCACTCCTTCCTCTCCAGGCAATCCCAAATATCCTGACTCCCCTCTGAGGTAGCAACTACCTTCAAGGGTCAAAACTTTGCAGGGAGGAGGGAAGCTTTACTTTTTCTTGCCCTATTATAAGGACTCAAGGGCTTTTCTTCCTTGGCTGAGACTTGCTGCTGAAATATCTGGTGGTCCAGTTTGTTTATCTGGCTGCTGGCCTTTGAAGGATGTGCTGCCACAGAGTTGTCATGAGAGCTGCTGGCTGGAGCAAATGAGAACAAATGAGAGGCGGAGAGATTATGGCCTGAGCAGCAGCAGCCCTGCCAAAACCTGGCCCCATGTCCAATAGCTCTTAAACTGTCTAACAATCCAGACTAAAGGAGGTGCCTCACAAGAGGTGCTGGCAAGCAGCAGCTCTGCCTGGGTCACCTTCCAAGGGCAGCTCTACAGACTGCCTGCATTCCGAGGTGCTGCAGGCTCTGAGCAGCAGAGCAAAGCCCTGCCCTGCTCCTGCCTGGGGCACAGTGCCAGCTGCTCCCTGCCCAGGGGAAAGGAGTCACCACCTGCAGGGGCTGTGGTGGGCACTGGGGGCCCTACACCCGCCTCTGGGGGCTCCCCAGCAGCTCTTGCTCAGCCTTCTGCCTCAGAGACACCTTCAGGCTGAACTGTGGCTTCGTGAGAGGCGCTGCCTCTTTTTCTAAGCCCTTTCTGTTGTGAGAGGAAGGGCAGGCAAAGCCTGGAGAGGAGGAATGATGGTGGGATCAAAGCCTGCAAGCAAGAGCCGGGATCAGCTTCCCAAAGGCAAAGGAAAGCCACAGAGCTTGGCTCTGTGGAGAGGGATGTCTAAAAAAGGTGTTTTTGAAGACATCTGAAGGCATTTTCAGAAGTTAATGCCAACCTTTTCTATAAATTTACTGTAGAGATGTCTTGCTGAAACTGAGAATTGCAGTAATGTGGATTAAACAGATAAAACCAAGGTACAGGAAGGAGAAGGGCTCATCCAGGGCCACAGGTTGTGCCAGTGTTGAGACAGGGTTTGGTTTCCTCCTACTGCCCTGAGTGACCAAGATGCTGTGGAGCTCTTGTTTTAGTCCATGGAAAGATTCAGATGACTAATTGTATTTCTGCCACAGGGAGTGGGACTTGCTGTCTCTTTGTTGTCTTTCACATGTTTTAAAATAAGAAAAAGTACTTTTAATGCAACTATAAAACCAGAATTCCCTGAGCAAGACAGGAAGCTCAGGCTTTTATCTGCCATTTTACAGGCTGTTTCTCCACAAATTGGGACATAAAGTTAGCCTCAGAAAATAACATTTTTTTAAAAAAAAAAGTTCTATTGTCTTTCAAATTCACTTCCCCTCCCAGTGAGAGGGGATCAAAGGGACACGGTTAGGTAAGTGTCTGAAATGGATGTGTTCAGGTAGGTTGAAATTTTTTTAAAATGCCTCATTATTTTAGTATAAACCCTCAAAGCATCCCAAGGAAAGCAAGAGGAAACCTCCATCAACCCTCAAAGTTTGATGGAATTGAACACAGCAGATTATTCATTGGTTCTTTATAGACATGAAGGAAAACAAATTAGGCTGTTCACAGCAAAATTGCCTATTTTGTTAGTAAGTCAAAATATCCTTTCTGCCTCTTCTTCAGCCTGGAGGTCACAGCTGCACCATTAAAAATGGGATGTCAGGGAAGGAAAGGATTGGGAACTGATAGAAAGACAACCTTTTTTGAGTATGACAGGGAGATTCTAGCAGGAAAGAGAAAACAGAGGAATTATGAAACTCTGCTGGCTCAATGAACCAATTCTTTTTATTTTCATGGTACATACTGAAAATCACTAAGAATTCTTTAGTTTTTTAGTTTTTCGACAGCACCCTTCTTCGGTATTTAAGGACAGAAAAACATTAGAAAAGAACAGAATGAGGAATTGGAACTTCATCAGATCATCTGATCTTACGTGAAGGTGGTAAAATATCTGATAAACAGCTCAGGAGACCTCAGCAGGAACAAATGTCCAATAACTTTTAATTCCAATATTTTTGAAAGGCAGACCTGTATTAGTCTTACCCAACTCTGATTTACTCTTCATGTGCCAGTCCAGTCTCAAAGAATTCTGGGAATGGTCAGGTAAAGCAAAGAAATATGGGAGTTTTCTTTGCTGGTCAGTGACCACTTCTAGTTGTCACCCTACAAATGAGCCATCTCTTTAAAGCTAGTTCACTGTTCACTTGCTGGTGGTGCTTAGGAACTAATTTTCTAAAATCCCACGTTTTTCATTGTGCTGGCAGATAAACGTGAAGGTAACTGATAAGTCTGTGAACACTTCTGGCAAAGAAGGGGTGGGGTGCACTAATGTATGATGATGCACTTCCTCATGAGCTGAAATTTTGGGGGTCTTGTTTGATGTGGGATATACAGATCCTAATAGCCTTGATGCTTTTCAATATTTGAGTCTCCTCTTCCTGAATGAAGATTGTCTGCATCAGAAATACCTGTAAATTGGGAATGCAGAAGCAATATTAATGTTTGCTCTGCATTCCTCAGTGCAGCATGGTGGTGATGAAGCTGAAGGACAGGTTCCCTCTGAAAGGCTGTGTTGTGCCTAGGGTGTGAGCAGGCACCAACACCAGGGCTGCAGGATGGCTCCAGTGCCCAAGGGATGGATTGGCTGGAAGCTGGCTTTCTAAGTGGTTTGGCACATGCAAATAAAAAAAGAAAGAAACACAGCAAGCATGTGAGGACAGATGAGCTTCCTGATTTGCTTGAATGGCCAATGCGTGTGTGAAAAATCTGTGTGCAATTTTAGCACCACAGAAGCACCAGAAAAGGCAATCTTTATACTTTCTGTCTGACTCCTGTTGCCCTGGGGATGCTCATTCTATACTTGCCAAGCAAACCATTTGATTAAGTACTAAACTTGAAAAAAAGTAAATAGCCTATTTAAACATGTTAAGCACAACCTGTCACCTACTTAGATGCTATTTAAACATAACCTATTTAGATATGCTTTCACCTAAGTCCATGTGCATCTTGTTTCATGCCATATACCTTGTAAATGAAATGACTTATAATAACATAATCGAGGTGATAAAACACAAGTACCACCAGCTTTGCTTAAAAAATGTACTGAGTCATATGGGGTTTCAAATATGTTGTACTGCCAGTCTGTGGCATCCATTAACGTCTGAGAGAAAAGGAAATTCATTAACAGCTCCACAGCTGGCATCTGTACTGCACTACCATCACTGCTCTTTGTCAGAGACTTTAAAATGCTTGCATGTCTCCTTCATTTCACCAGGCACCTGAATTTGTCTTCTCTATTTTCTGTTGAGTTCAAAATCTGTCTGAAAAAGGAAGCAGGGACTGGAGGTAGCTCATCTTTACCACTTCCTGCCTTCTTGCCCTATCTTCCCATATAATCTTTGTGTAGACTGAGAGAATAATCCTATTTTGCACCTCGTTGCAGAGGCAGGGACACTTCCATAGTCCTCCATACCCTGTTACAGATCTAAGTGAGGAAAGCTGATGAGCTTTGCAGTCTGGGGGTGGCAGTGTGTCCTGGGGCTGTGGCTTGGTATGACTGTGTCCAGCTGAGGTGTGGCTTTACACTGTGACCTCAGTCAGCCATTTGATGTGGGTTTTCCCACTCCCACCTTGTCCTTTACAGTGAGATCATAAATTCTCTCTGCCCCTGTTTGGGTCTGTGAGAGGATGGTGTGCAGTGACTCTGTGCAGTGTCACACTGCTATGACATAGCTAACAATGCCACACAAAAGATTCCACCAGCATCTCCTCCAGGACAGGAGTGAAAGAGGCTTGGACTAGGAGTTTCAGTCATGCTGTGGATTAAAAATTGAGGTTTGTGTGAAGATGATGATTTTTTTCCCCTTATCTTATGGCTCCCTGTGGGAGTCCAGACAGGCAGATGGTTTTTGCTCGCTGTAGCTGTCTGTATGAGACCATGAAGGGTGATTTATTACCATTTACATTAACTGCTCCTAATGCAAAGAGGAAATGTTAGAAGTCACTCCTCCCTGGAGGAGAGGTGATGCTTGACCTTCTCCTGAAAGAGGGAAAGGAGGAGGAGAAATGCTCCGAGAGGATGTTCTGCTGGGATGCTGTCACTGGTAACAGCAGTGACCTTTTCCCTGCGGTCAGCAGGTGGCATCATGAAGATAAATTGCTTCAACTTGCAAGTTAAAAGATCTTTGTGCCCAGCAAGAAAATTAAAAAAACCTTCCAAAAGTCAAAGTGTATTGCAACCTCAGTTCATGTTTTCTAAATCTTTTATGGAAATAGTTGCTGTGCATGGAAATGTGAGGCATCTATTGTAATTTTTTGCTGCTAAAACTGACTGGTGATGGATGTCTTGTAGATTTTACTTGCAAGGTTGCACCAAACTCCTCTGTCATTCTAGTGAGAATAAGAACTACTGGGAGGATTCAGGCACTCCTGTCCTTAGGGGTCA
Source organism: Hylia prasina (assembly GCA_013397195.1). Taxonomy (NCBI): domain Eukaryota; kingdom Metazoa; phylum Chordata; class Aves; order Passeriformes; family Sylviidae; genus Hylia; species Hylia prasina. Next base: position 244,284 of record VYXD01016832.1, on the reverse strand, counting down.
CTGCCACTAAAAAAAGGAGGATTTTTTTCCCCCACTGAATCTCAGAGTCTCTTTAAGAAGTATATAAGGTTCCACTCCATCCATACCCATTTTTGCATCTAGTACTATCTGGTCAGTAGTACCTTAAAGTCAATATAAAAGAGTCTGCAGAATTGCCGTGGTGATAGCTGCAATTCCTCCCTTGTGGTTCCAAGTGATCTGGAAGGGCAGCTCTGACAGGTACTTTCTAATTTATTGCTCAACCTCCTTTTCTGCCCATGGAGTTTATAGGGAAGGTCACTCGTCACATCTCATTTCTTTAACATTGTCCTTATTCTCCTTATTACGAAGCAAAAGTGGGATCAAATGATCAGGCATTGTATGAGGGGAAAGAAGAGCAAAAGTTTTTGAGCAGCTATGGACCTTTTGCTGTTTTAGATATTGGTACTCAGTGCCTGTTAGATTTCTGCAGGAATGTGGACAAAGACATGGGAAGTAGGACGTGCTCAAAGGACGTGCACATGGAGTACTCAGTTCTGCTGCAAACCAGAGCAGTCCCTGCCATGAGCAGCTGAGCAGCTGCCTTTGGTCTCTGATTAAACTGTGGGGTGTGCAGGCTGTCACTGGAGTGGGGCAGATCACAGTGGTGGTCACCAGATCCCTCCCAGCTCAGGCTGCCCCTGCAGGGAGCTGCCAGCACAGACCTGCACCACCCTCCCTGCAAACGGGGCCAGCCAGGATCTCAGGGCTCAGGGCTCACTGTGATGTGCTGGGAGCCCTCCAGGGAATGCCCAGTCTCTGGTGCCTCACACTGTGGGATGATGGGGTTGTTAGTGCATCTCCAAGCTCNGTTTATAGGGAAGGTCACTCGTCACATCTCATTTCTTTAACATTGTCCTTATTCTCCTTATTACGAAGCAAAAGTGGGATCAAATGATCAGGCATTGTATGAGGGGAAAGAAGAGCAAAAGTTTTTGAGCAGCTATGGACCTTCTGCTGTTTTAGATATTGGTATTCAGTGCCTGCAGGAATGTGGACAAAGACATGGGAAGTAGGACGTGCTCAAAGGACGTGCACATGGAGTACTCAGTTCTGCTGCAAACCAGAGCAGTCCCTGCCACGAGCAGCTGAGCAGCTGCCTTTGGTCTCTGATTAAACTGTGGGGTGTGCAGGCTGTCACTGGAGTGGGGCAGATCACAGTGGTGGTCACCAGATCCCTCCCAGCTCAGGCTGCCCCTGCAGGGAGCTGCCAGCACAGACCTGCACCACCCTCCCTGCAAACGGGGCCCGCCAGGATCTCAGGGCTCAGCCCTGGGCTGCTCAGGGCTCACTGTGATGTGCTGGGAGCCCTCCAGGGAATGCCCAGTCTCTGGTGCCTCACACTGTGGGATGATGGGGTTGTTAGTGCATCTCCAAGCTCATTCCCCTCAGGCACTCCCTGTAGAAAGCACCTGTTCACTTCACCAGTGGGAATCAGGAGCAAGAGCCACTGCTCCCAGGCTGGCCAGGCTAGGGGACTGGGATGCAGATTTCAAATACTGCAAGCTGTGTTGGTCTGGGGACTTGAAAAGAAGGGCTGGACCTTTCTTGGGAAGGAAAGGGATCAATGTCTCTTGGGATAGGTTGCAAAAGAATTCAGGAGGGGCTCCATGCTAATTTCCTTACCTCTGTACCCTCCCACATCTTGCCTTCAGCCTTATATGTTGTTTTTTTTTTCATTTTTGGGCTTATTAGAATGGGTTGCCTTAATAGCAAAATACTTTCCAGAGCTGAAGGAGTTAACTCCTTACAGTGAGGACCGTGCTATATTTTATATTTTATATTTTATATTTTATATTTTATATTTTATATTTTATATTTTATATTTTATATTTTATATTTTATATTTTATATTTTATATTTTATATTTATTTTGACACAGAATACTCTGAGAGCCACAGAGCTGATATTTAGCTGGTCCTAAGTAATGAGAACTTAGAAAGCCTCCAGTGCCGGGGGCCATCAGTGACATTGCAAGGGCTGCAGTGAGAGATGGATTTGGTTCTACGGTTTGAGGGGAGACACGGGTGATTTGCATACTAATAGCGCAAAACACATGGAAAAGCAACTCTAGTGCTTGAAGGGCTTTAATATGAGGAGCAGCAGCCTCAACAGGATGGTCCAGCTGGCCGTGACGAGGATGAGGTGCTCTCCAGATCAGGCACTGGGCAGGAGCACTCCCCACCCCTGTGCTGGGCAGGTAATGTCATTTAGGGAACATCCTGAAGCTGAAAAGCAGGCAAACGTGGAAGATGTTAGTCTTCATTGCTGAGTTGCCTCCCCCAGCCCAGGGAATTATTTTTCTTATAGATAATAACCAATCATTCCCAAATGCATCGCTTGAAAGGTCTTTAGGCTACATGCCAGGATATTGGAGCTAATAGGGAGCCGCGGGATGGGGATGGATGGGCTCGGTTGCAGCCTGGAGATATTTATGTGTGTGTACACACCGTATTTCAGAGACAGCGAAGGCAGCGTGCTTAGACTCAAATTTACCATGGAAAGGCTCTAAACCCATTTTCAAACCGGCAACATAATTTAAAAGGCCTTGCAGTGCCTGGGATGACTCAAGCAGAAGTCCTCCCTCCCCCTTTCCCCGTGTCACTCACATCTCACCTTGACTGCAGGTGGCTGGATGTGATGGATCGGGCAGGAAGGGGACAGCCGGGGATGGCGGCCGTGACAGCGAGGGGACTGCTGGAAAACGTGAGGGCTGCAGCCCCGAGGCTTCCCAGAGCTCGGCAGAGCCCGGAGGAGCCGGCTGGGCTGCCGGGGAGGGGAGGCTGGGGACGGGGTGTCCCCGGCCGGGAGATGCCGCTGTGCCGGCTGCCACCAGCCCCGGCGCTCGGCGCTCCCAACTTTCTGTCGCTGAGCGCCCGTGCTCCGCTGACGAGAAAAGCAATTTCTGTGCAAACCTGTGAGGCGTCTTGAGGGACTGGCTGTATCGAAAGCATCTCCTGGCGCTGCAAAAAGTGGGACAGTCTTCCTTTTCCCATTAGGTTTTTTACTGTGAATGGATTTTGAAGACAAAAGCTGTAAGTCAGCCCTTTTTCTTTCCTGTTTAATATATAAAATCTCTGCTGCGTGCGAGTCTGGTCTGTGCAGGATCCATTCCAGTGAAGGGAACTTGGCACACATACTGCAGTATCATCCCCCTTCTGCAGTAGATGTGCTGTAACAAAATGAAATTCATTGTCTGCTCCCAGCAGGAGCCCGTCCATCCATCTGCTACCTATCATTGTCTGTCTGTCTTAGAAATTTAAGCAGCCACCTTCCTCTGCGCCTGTCACAAGGAGGCAGTAATAATAGTAGCCTTTGACATGTCCAGCCCTTTTCTCTCTCCCTTTTCAAATCTTTGTTAAAAGCAGGGATTTTCTGTGGGGAGAAAGAGAACAGACAGAAACAGTGTTCATATTGTAAATGACTTCAGGGAAAAGGTTTTTCACACAGGACAAAGACATTCAAGGTCTTCTGAGGGGGAGGTCAGTCCCCACTGGGCCCCCTGGCTGGATAAACCTTTCCTCCCAGCTGCTGGGGGCCTTGGGGTCTGCACTGCTCAAAGTAGCAGAGCTGCTGTGTGTGCACAGGTTGTGTTTTGCAGGGGAAACTGAGAGCATTCATATAGCCATGGCTCCATCTCTGGATTTTTTGGGAAAATGGACCTCCATTTCAGAGTGGTGACAGAGAAGGGGCCTAAATCCCAGCTGTGATGTGCTCAGGGCTGCCCAATTCAGGGAGCTGTCAGACAGCTGTGCCTCCCACAGCTGCTGTTCTTGTGTCACAGCTGCTCTGGGCTGCAGCTGCAGCCTGTAGGATGGCTGCAGTGACCGGACTGCAAGGGACAACTTGCAGTTAACTTGAAGCCACCAAGAAGTCGTAGCCCTAGTGGAAAAGGGGTGCTCAGTTGCCACCACCAAGGCAGGGTGAACCTGCTTTCCTAGACAGGTACCACCTCCCCCTCCACTCCTTGCTGGTGGGATGTGGGTGGACTGGACTGCAGCGTTGCAGTGGGGAGTATCAGGGGTGCCAGGCCATAAAAAGGGACTAGGAGACCAGAATTTAGAAATGAGGAAAAGCAAATGTCTTCTTGTTGTTCCCCAGTCTCTCTTCTGAGTATGAATGTTTTTCTTTGATTCTCGTCTAAGGGAGAGGAAGGTGGGGGTGAAAAGGCACAGGTCAGAAACCAAGGCTTTCAGCTCTTTCCTGTCAGTGGGGAGTCTTTCTGTGCCTCAGGGCTCCTTGGTACTCTGAGCCATGTGGGCTTTGGAGGGGAAAAGGAGAAACTGTCCTGGCTGTGTCTCTGGAATATGACCTACTCTTGAGTGCCATTGCTTCAGCCTTGCAGGGGTTCACCCTCAGCAGCTATTCTTGATCTGAAAGTTAATTTCCTGGGTTGTTTTGACATGTCACAACCGGTTGTGTCACTTGAAAGTGAGTCGTCGCTGAATTTCATAGGCACAGAGCTTGCAGCTTGCTCTGCCTCGCCCCAGCAGAGGGAGGCAGGGGTGGTACAGATACCCTTGGGAGAGAAAAGATGAGTCCTTCCCTCAGTGTGTGGCCTGAACTTTCTGAAACCTTGAGGACACCATGCTGGCAACAAACCTTACTAAAAATGCGGCATCCTGGAACAGGTGTCAGCTCCATGGGGAGGCTGATGGCAAAATGAGTCCCTTGGGTTTTACTGCTATAATTTCGGAGCTTAAGACACAGAACAGGACTCAGGACTCCTGGGTTTAAATCCTGTAAACTTTTGGCTGCCTTTAGGCCTCATAAGACACATTTAATAACTTTTTGTCAGTTAAAAATTAAATATATGAATTATAAGAAGTCCTAGTAGAAATGATGATGGTGGCTAGTAAGTAAACAATTCATCTTGAAAGCTGGAGCTTGAAAAGGTTAGAGAAACTTAGTCTGGAAGTGCACATATACGATAAATATTGGCCATATAATAAAAAAATCCTGGCCAAAAAACCATATTAAGCCAAAGACATTTATATGGAGGTTTGTTTCCTTTGTGAGGTGGTTAATCCTTAGGGTTGCTTAATGGTGCTACATCAAGCTAAAAGGTCTAGGCAGTTTGGAAAGCCAATTCCACTCCAAAGAATCCAAGAACAGTGTAGAATAATGCCAGAATTTTTCAGCCTGCTTTATAGAAATACGTCACTAACATACTGCATTGTGGCAACGTGACAGTCAGAATGGGTACCAGAAGAGACAAAAACCACTCTGAGCCCAGCTAATGCTCTCAGTTTGGTGAGGTCTTTCCCAACAGATATTTCACTTAGTCCCTCTGAGGAGTGGCTCATCAATAAACAGGTTGGCAGCTTGGCTCTGGCTCCAGTTTCCAGAGGGCTCCTGAGATGGTTCTGGAAGAGCTGGCCTTGAGGAGTTGCACAGCACAGGCAGCTGTGGGCAGGTGCAGTGTAACACCTGGTGGCAGGTCAGGCTGTGGTGAAGCTGTGCTGCTGCTCGATGCTCTCCCAGGCACTACTTGTGTCCTGGAGAAAAGCTTTGTACTGAGCCAGGCTTGCAGGGAGTGTAGCCCCCTTTGGAGTCTTGGAGCCAAGAACTCTGCTGGTTTTGGTGTCCCAGATTTCACTGCTCAAGAAATGTGTTACTTTCTCTACAAGACCTTGATTCATTCACTTCTTCTTACCTTTAGAAGATGCAGTTCCCTCCATGACAGATCCTGGGTCAGCTCTTGGCCAAAACTCAAAACCCTTTTGCAAGACCAAGCCATCCTTCATGAGACCCTTTGGACATGTTCAGTTCTTAGGCTGCTAAATGTGTGCAGTGACCCTCTCCATAGCAACCAGTGAAAATGTCAATAATCTCTGTTATTGGAAACCATGGCAAATTCACCTAGGAGTGAATACAGATTTCACTGGTTTAAGCACTAAGACAAAAGCTTTTCAAGGATCAGCCATTTCACCACCAAATGAAAACAGCTTGCAAAATATATTAAGGACATTTGAAGAGTTTTGGTAATAAAATAAAACATTTAATAAAGAATACTTTGCAGTTCTGTATTGTCTTTCAGCAGTGATTTACTGTCAGGGTGCTGCCTGGATATTGCAAAGAAAGGTTTACTAGGAATACAATAGATAATAAATTAAAGAGATTAAATCTCATCCCTGTGTGTATGTGTTAATAAAAGATCCCCATAATACTCCTGGAATACAGGAAGTATAAAAGACAATAGTGAAAGGATATAGAGGAAATAGAATGTTGTGAGTGACTAAACTAATCCGTGGATTAATGGACAGCCAGTGTGAGCAGAGTCCTGCAGGCAGCTCACAAAGATTTGAGCAGAGCTCACCATTGTGTGTGGAGAATAAAACTGACCTTGATATGAAGGGCTGCAAATGTCTGAATGCACTTCCCTGAAATGCTGTGCATAAAATTAATTCTATCATTAATAACTGACCCATGTTTTGCTTTCTGAGGAATCCAATTCACCTTCTGGCAGCCCACTGACCAAGCAGCAGGATAGTTTCTGGAACGGGACGGGAAAGTGGAACTGCATTATATTGGTACCTGCTCTGTCAATACAGGCAGAGTAGGGGTAAACCTACAGCAATATCAGTCTTTCAGGGGAATTTGCCATCAGAAAAAAGTTTGGATACCTTAGTACCTGTAGAAACCTAGCTCAAATGTATTGTCCAAGTTTGTTGTTAGAGGATAGAAAGCCCATGCTTTGGCTTCTGACAGCCTTTAACCCTTGCTTTTTGATTCCTCACACAGTAAGTCAAGTGGAAATTGCTCTGCTTTTCTCTGACAGCACACACTTTCTTAGCAGCCTGTTTTCCTGGGGCTTTCAGGCATTTGTGAATTGCTTCTATTCTTAACAATGCAATATATAGAACTGGAAAGGGTGTCTTCCCAAATTAATCTTTGACAGCACTGCTGTGTTTCTCTTCATTTTCATCTATGTCCTTTTGGATAGATCGTGTCTGAAAAGATGGGCATGTGCACATGTACATGTACACATGTATGTAAGACTCACGGACACGTATTTTGCATCCAATCTGTCCAAATGTAAGTTTTGAAAAATATCAAATCTATTACTCAGAGATCAGAAAAGGATTGAAATTATAAGGCTTTTTAAAACATATGTTATTTTGAGTTCAATGTATACTTGCTTCAAGCTGCTCTGTGCAACCATGGAGATGAGAAAAGTATTTTCAGAAAATGAAAGCCAGAAATTTTTATACAGGATAATTCCAGTAGCTGGGGCTTATTAAGAAGTCTTGGAACTTAGACTGATGTGGCAAATTTGACAACAGTGAATATGAAATAGATTTGTGGAATGCAGTTTTGTGACCCTGGTTACCTGTCAGCTGGCAGGATGCAAATTCCCCTGTTCGGCTACAAGTTGGCTTCATTTCTTATGTCTTGTTCTTCTGTTTATTACCTTCTAGTTCTTAGAGAATGGAAAAGATGAAAGCTGGCACATTTTCTCCTTTTGAAACACTCATGTGCAAGGGTAATTCCCTGGTGAACGAAGCAGGATAGCCTGGAGCAAAACAGGACCAAAGCACTGGAATTTCACTGGGGTCTGACCACAGACACAGAGTGTTAAATCAGCAACTCCAGCGAACACAGGGCTAGGAAAAGTGGACAAACATAGGTAACAGAACTCAAGGAGAGGGATAGGATTTTAAAGAAAGGGTGTCTGGGATTAACATCAGAGTCTGTCAGACGCTGGAGAAACCTAATCAAGTATGTAGCGAGACAGAGAGAGACTGAGATTTGGCATTTAAGGGGGTATTTTGCTTTGATTTTTGGGAGAGGATCAGGGTGCTCTGTGGAATACTCACATCAATCCAGAGAGCAACCCCACTGCAGCAAGGAAGGCAAAGCTCAGGAATTCGTGAAGGGTGTCTTACCTTGAAATCTTCTATTTACTTAGTGCCAGGCAACAAGGAATTGTGTTTAGAAACCTGCACATTCGAGGTTTCTGAATAGTTATGCTCTGAAGTTGAGGAGGATAATGATCTAGCAAAATGTAATCTTCAGCCAGTAGTGAGTTGGAGGAATCTGGGGGTGTTTTAGGCTGTCTAGTCCTGCTTCTGCAAAGCAAGGAGAGCAGTCTCCAGCAAACATTCCCAAGAGAACAGGTTGGGGCTTCTCAAGGAAGGAAAGGAAAACCATGCTCCTACCAAGACCAAGGTGGCATCTTGGGCTCCCAGCCAATGCTAACAGCTCTGTGGATGACTTGGTGTCTGTGCCAGCTCCACACCAGCTCTGCTGGCTCAACGCTGCTGCTGGGAAGGCTCCTGCAGAGTTAGAGAGCAATGGTGCTGAAAACACCAGCTCGCTATGAATATATAAGAATCTCACTGCATTCAATTAGCAGAAAATTTGGTTTGTCTCATTGCTGAACAATTGCAATGTGGAGAAATTTAATTTTATGGTTGCTGAGATCCCTTTGTATGAAATGATAAACTATGGAAACTCCAGCAGTACAGTTATCTATCATGGAGCTATTTTGCAATTCCTTCTACTATACAAATGGCACAGTGAAAAAATCCCTTATTAGTTTAGACAGCAACAGTTCTCTTCCATTAACATTAAAGGATTGAAATTATAGTACAGACCTTGCACTGCCTGGTCATGATGGAACATCTCCCTCTCAGTTAATAGCAGACAATCTCCACGTGTTGGGATCATCAGGCACTCCCTGGTCCCTCTTTATGGCAAAGAGAAGGATGCAAGTTTCATCCAGTGGAGGAACTTGTTCTCCTTTCTCTGTTTCTATGACATTGACTGGGAGAGCTTCAGTTTCAGGAGAAGAATTATGAAGCGAAAGGCCTCAGGTGGGGCAGGTTGGCTGTGGGAGCTGAAGATGCCATAAAATTTTCTCGTTCTTCTGGTTCAGCTGTTCTGTCTCTGAAAAGTACTTTGTTTCAGCCCTGTGGTTCTGGAAGAAAATATTCCCTTTTGCTTCAGGGCTTCAGCAAATGTATGAAGAAGCAGCTTTCTTTCTGTGCAGTTCATTCCATTAATGTTTCTTCTAAAGTGATTGGTACTGACTACCTTCCTCAGAGCTTACATTTGTTGTTGTTAAAGACAGGATAATGTTTTTTGGTTATCTTTTTCAGTACTATTACAGTGAATGTGGTGCACCCAGGCAGGGGGAATGATGAGGAGACAGGTAGATTTTCCCAGCACCTTGTAAGTTTTTTTTCTAAGTAAGAGGTATTACCCTGGATACCAGCATCTGAAAGGAGAAATTTCATTTTTCTTCACATATAACACTGTGTACAGTAAACAGCTCTGATCACCACTAATGGCTTCTCCTTCCTGAAAGTCTTATCTTAAAAAAGAGGTCATGGACATCAGTCCAGGCTGAAAAGTTTTGATCTAAAGTCAACTCTCTGTATCATAAGTTCTGGCTTGTTTTTCTTATCCTCAATGGAGCAGCCTCAAAGTTTTTCCTCAGAAGCTGCTGCAGATCTCAGCTTCCCCTGACAGCAGCAGTCGTGCAGAGCTGGTGTCCATCCACAACCAGAGAAAGGACAGAGGATCAAAAGGCTGTGCCCTGGAGGTCATATTTGCCAGAGAGGGGGAAAGACATCAGAAAAGCTCTGTGGGGTGTATCTGTGTAGGTGGAGTTTGTTCTCGCTCTGACATCCAACATTTAGAAACACTATTCCAAAGACAACTTGCGCAGAGATACAAGCAAGGAGGAACCTGCCTCAAGCTTAAACTTTTTTAAAAAAGAGGTCAGAGGTGATGTTCTCAGAGCTGAAATGAGAAAGAGATTTTTTGAGAACAAAGGCATCACTATCTGAACAGATGTAACATTTGGTGACTGGAAGCTGAAGACATAAGTTCCTGGTTAAATGAAAAATGTAATCTCATCAGGGAGGCTAATTCAAAATTTATCTGAAGATGAGGGGAGTCTTCCATCTTGGAAGTTTTCCATGAGCTCAATTATGAGACAGTGTCTGGTCATGGCTATTCTGGGTGATTTTCCCTCTTTGCTGGGCTGCACGTTGGGGCAGGTGATCATAACAGCTATTTCTGTTGGGAGATTTGTGCTGGTGTTTTTTATGGCACAACAACTCTGTGAAGAAATCTTTGAGTCACTATGGCTCTTGCTAGAGCTCTTCTGCCAAGCAGAGAATGTAATTTAAATGTGCACTGAAGAACAATGAAGGTGCCTTGTTGGCAGCCTCTGATATATTAGTCTTTGATAAGGGATGCAGATCCCTTAAATTATTTAGATGAAGAGGGACGTTTAGTTTGTCTGAATGTCAGATCTCCTGGGTGAGAGCAGATTCGTTTATAAAAAGAACTGCACTTAGTGTGTCTGGAGGGAATATTGATTAAAGGAAATGTTGGGAAGGAGATACAACACAGGACAGAGTGGGAGATGACCGACAGATTAACACAGGTTAATTCTGGAAGGGAACAAGTGACGTGTTCCAAATAATGAGCAGGGATGGAGGAAAAGAGGGAAAGCTTGCAGAGCTGCTAAATATGTCATTCATGTCTTGGACCTGTTTTCCTTCAGAGATGTGACACCACTGAGAAATTAATGGGAAAATTCTAGAACTGTGAGAGCTCTTGAGAAGAAGCCACAAGAACCTTCCCAGACTAGGCTTGAGTCCTTATGGGAAGAGCTGCTTTTGGGAGGCAAGATGTGGTTAAGTGTGGGGTTGGGTTGTGAAGGAAGGAATACAAGAGAGAGGAAAATGTGAGGATGCAGAATATATGCCACAATATTTTTGAGGAACTGGGCTGGTCTATAAATCTAACTTGAATAATCTATTAAATGTAGGCCCAAAGGACCTCAAAAGTTACCCTGTGTTTATCCCCACCACACCTTCCTGCCAGGCTGGTTTTAGAGTTCTAAGGAGTGTGTTTCTTAATAGTTTGATGGAAATCTCTATAACCAAGCAACGCTACAGAGGGTCAAAATAAAAATTTTTAAATAGCTGAAATTTAAAATTTTTGGTGGAGGAGGGACATTTTCCCTCTGGAATTTCTTATTTGGTTTTGCTTTGAGCCATTTCTAGGCATTCCTAAATTTTCATTGCGTGGAGGATATATTTGTAGATATATTCCTATGTGAATACTCTTTCAGGGGAAGAACCCTTTCCTCTCTGAGCACTCCAGACCATGATATCATGAAGATGCAAAGGGAATCCTGAATCTTCAGTTCCCTGCAGGAGTAACTGCAGAGCTGAGACATTAGTCTTTTAGCCAGCACAAGTTTGATCTCTGTTGCCTTTTCTGTGGATATGTGGACCTGGATGTTTTTTGTGATCCTGTGTATCATTTGTGCAGTTTTACAGTAAGAATGTAATTTACTTCTCCAGAGCAACACTTGTTCCTGCATGTCAGGAAAGAGTAACCTTTATGTGAATTACTTTGGAGATTTTCAAGCTGTGGTCCATGGAACCCTGTCGATCTAAAGATTAGGTTTTACAAGCCCATGGAAAATAACTTGGAAAAACAAAAGCTTCCCATCTGTAGAGTCAAATTTGTGGCCCCAGGGGGCAACATTTCCATCTGAACATTTGTAGGAGTTTACAGATGTACAGAATTTGGAAACTTCTCATGCAGAGCGATCAAAATGAAAGCTTGCAGAAGCTGGTTTAGAGTTGTAGGAGACTCGCTAGAAAACACTTAAACCCCACGCTTTGAAAAATTCTGGTTTATTTGTTTGGTAAAACCAGGATGGCTGTTGGGTACCAGGGGCCTAATGAGTAAAAGCACAAATAAAGGAAGCAAAATGCTCTCCTAAGGTCTCTTCAAGGGATTAAAGAAAGACATCTTGGTAAATATGAATGATGGATAAATGTTCTTCTGAGATCAAGGTCTCATTGAGCAGAATATGTGGTCAATTCTAAATCCCTTCTGTTAAAAAAGTCAAACAATTTGCCTCAAAGAAAGGAAAACTTGTAACATTTTGTTGCTACTGGGAATCATTTACTCAACTGGGTTGTTGCTTACAGTGAGGATGCTACTGCGGGTAAAATTAGATCACTGATCCACATTTAAGGGACTGGATCTTAAAAAAAAAAAAAACCACCAACAAAAAAACCCAAACCAAAACCCACAGCAGAGCTGAAAGAATATTCCAGAACATTTTTCACCTTCCAAAGTTGCAGCTCAAGGAAGGTGATGTCACCAGTGCTCATGCATGATGGAGGAGATGCATTCAGGGGTGCTGTCATGATTATCTTTGTTGTGGGCTGGACTCCCAGCACATGAAACATCATTCCTTGAGGGTCTCTGTGATGGAATAGAGGTACTTGCTCTCCTGTGGAACAATGCATTGCTCACAGTTATACCTTTAGTCATTAATGTGTGAGATGTGTCTCTATGTGCATCATCTCTCTGTTTTTGTGAACAGACACATATTCTGGTCTTTGCATTCTGATTTTGCATATACATTAGAATAAATCTTCAATAACTCAAGAGATCAAATGCTTATCTTAGTGACAAAGTGTGGATTTGCTCTATGGATGTTTATGAAGTTACTTTGTTTTTATATCATTCTGACAAAGGAATCAATTACAGTGAAATTGCTTTTTGTGTGTTTCTTGTTACCTGCAGGGTGTATTTTCAGGGAGTAATATCACATCCTAACTAGGTGGATAAGCAGACAAGCATATTTCTAAACAGGATAAATGAGCCCTGGTGAAGCACTGAACTAACATTACATTCCTGCTTATATCCAACTAATTCAGTGATCACACAATCTATCTCTGGATGTATGATGAGATTTTTGGAGACATACATAGAAGCAATTCAGTAGACAATGTACACAAATTTTCAGCCGAGTCTAGGTGCTTAAGTGTTATTAAGACCTTTGAAAATTGCCTTTGATATTCTGAATAAAAAGTCAGAGAGGGTACTTTTACTTTTGATTAAAAATTGACTGAGCAGGTGTAAAGATATATTGCTATTAGCTGAAGGGGAAACATTTTCTAGAAAAGCATACCAAGTCTTCCTTTGGTTTTTATTTATTATTCATCTTAAAGGTTGCAAGAATAGATGGATAGAGGAAGAATGTGATTTTTTATTACCTGAATTTAAATAGATTGCCCCATTCTCCTCACCTTGAGGAAAGCCTGTTAGCTAGCAATGCCAGGAGGGGCCCTGGGACCTTTGCTCTTCTTTTCCTGAGTGTCTGTAACATGGTCCCTAAATGCCTGCTTCACTCATCACAAACCCCATGAACACCAGCTTGATTAAAGCAGTGGGGGCAAAGGCAGAGCCGGGAATACAGATGTCCTTCTTTTGTCCTTCTGAGGCAGCTTTATGCTGCCCTCCACATCAGCCAGACAAGGCAACCAATTTGTGACTTCCAGGGACAGCAGGAGGAGCTGGCAGCTGATGTGGAATGTCATTAAAAGGGGGTTGTGTTGGGCAATCACAGAAGGACAAGGGAGGATGATCTCGTGGGGACGTCATTGAGGCAGACAGGTTTGTTGTGGCTCAGGTGGGGGTGGCAGGGCTGCAGGAGGGACACCTGGCACAGGAGGCACAGCCACATCTGGCACGTGTGAGAAGGGTTCCAGCCCCTCTGATGGGAGAAAGCATGTTCTCCTGAGAAGGTGTCACCCTTATGACAGTCTGAATCCCAAGGTAAGACAGTTTATGCTCCCAAAACCTCGTTTTACAACAACCATTACAAGCCAGGTCTTCTTAACATTAAAAATTTCCATTCTTGTTTGCATTTTGCCATGTTCTTAGATGTCACAGTTGTCATGGCACCTATGAAAACTGACTCATTCCTTCTCTGGAAAAACACACCAGAATGTTTGACCCCTGTCCACTTTGCTTCAACCCTTGAGTCAGGTCATCCTGGTTTTCTGTGTCTGTCTCCCAGCAGCTGACTGTACTTGCTGATACACCACTTTCCCTTCACTGAAAGGTTCCATAAGACAGTGTGCCCCCTTCCCCTTGATGCCCATGTGGTGAGATGAACTCCTCCAGCCCACTCAGGGAACACTGGGTTTGTAGTCCCCGTGTGCATTGTGGAAATCCAGCAAGAAGTCAAGGTCTTACCTAAGGCTTTTCTTATCTACAACTGCACCAAGGGAGTTATAAATATGATGGGTGAGGGAAATAACAGTTCTAAACACAATCCTCCCCCCTGTCTCTGAATTGCATTTCCAGTTGTTGCCTATAGGTGCAGTTTTGCAATTCCTCCTGATTTTTCATCTGTCTGGCTTAACATTATTGTGTGTTAATGGGATGACCCAAACTGTTTTCAAAGCTTTTTTTCTTTTCTCTGTTGTCACCATGGGCTTGCTTGCAAAAATAAAATTCCAGCTTACTCCTGGTTTGTGTGGAAGTGTGGGTAACTGAGAGAAAAGTGGCTCCATCTCAGCACCTCAGGCATGCAAGAACCAGAGTAGGTGGATGGTAATGGCATTTGAACATAGATGAGTAGTAGCAGGTAGTCCCTGGTGCCCATGTTTTGCCAGCCTAGCCTCATCCTTTAAGGACATGAAAAAAAAAATTCACATGCTCTTATCCACTCTCCAAATGTCAGCCAGAACCTTGCATGAACACTGGTGTGCCAGCAGGAAAGAGATTCCACCAGCTGCTGTGTGAGTTAAGGACATGATTAATCAGAGGTGTGGTATTCCTGCACAGCCTTAGGATCAGCAGTGCTGTGAAGAGGAGGGAACTCAGCAGAGGTCAGCCCAGGACAGCACTCATAACCCTGCAGAAGCAATGAAATGGGTATTTATCTGTATTTTACCAGATCATGTTGGTATTTGAGGTAAGGCAATGCCGTATGCTCTTGAAACCTCAGTCCAGTCCTTACATCTAGTACTAAATTAATATTTTAAAGTATTATTTTTGCTATAAATATGTGGTGTAAAGGCAAGAAGTTCCATCTTAGCTGCTCCTTACTACAGAAAAATAGGTTAATGGTCTCCTGAGAGGTCCTTGCTTGTCTCTCCTACTCTTGACCGAGCACTTCTCTTTTCTACTGAGCATGGTTGCAGCTGACAACATTTATCTGGAAAGGAATAAAGCAAGCCTGAAGGCACAGGGCAGGCAGTTCCCATCTGCATTCTTCATAGCAGTCCCTGCCTGATTTCTCTGCTCTGAAGGAAGGGAATAAACACTGAATACCACAGAAGAAATGAAGTACAAAGTGTGGCCTCTGCTCCCAAACCCTTCTCCCCACCTGATGAGAGAAAGTGCATTTCTTGAACCAACAAAGTCACAAAGAGCTTGGTCCTTCAAAAAATGTCTTACAGCTCTCATCAGAGCAATGGATTGCTGCAAAAACAAGCTGGTGTTAGGTCCCTTGAGGATGTTTTATTTCTGTCAGTTGGCACCTTCTGGTTTACATATAAATAAAGAGAATCCCAGGAAAATGTCATAGGACAGGAAAGCAGCTATTCTGCAGCCTCTAGAAAATGACTTCAGTTGTCTTGAGTTTTTGTCTTTCCTTGGTTTTGTTTTTTGGTTTTTTTTTTTTTACTTTTGACGTGGAAAAACTCTATAGCAGGAGGGATTAGAAGAACAAAATTAGAAGTCATGTTTAGCAATGGAGATACCAACAAATTTAAAATAAGATAAAATGTGAATAAAAAAAAAAAAAAAAGACAAAAATCTAGCCAAGCCATTTGGGTGCTACAGCAAAAAAAAGGATTCACTTTCACTGGGGGAAGCAAAGGGCTAAAGCAGAGTGAGGCAATAAGGACAGACAGCAAATAACACAGTTACATTCCACTGTTGGCATCCTCAGCACTGTCCCCCAGGCTGAATTCTTGCTCCTCCCAAGATCCAGGGAGCAGCAGGACCAGGGGGACAATGATATCCAGAAAGAGATACAGGAAATACCTCACAGCCAGGAGCAGCAGAATGTCAGGACAGGATGTGAAGATTAGAGCAATAAAGTGAATAGCAGGAAATGGAATGTTTTAAATAAAGTTAGTTGTTTATGGCTAAATTAAGAGCCCCTCATTAATTCTCTAGTCTGCCAGAATATGAAAACCTAATGATTCCCTCTAAAAATACCCTATCCAAAACACAATTAAGATGCTATTAGTAGGTATAGAGAACAATAAATAATAAAGGCTGTTGATTTTAATTCTTCAGAATTGACAGCTGGAAATGGAGCGTTTGCAAGCTGAATAGGCTGATACCTTTAAAAGACATGCATATGCCTGTGCAGATTAATTCTAAGCTATTTGCATATTTTACCTTGGAAAGTAATCTGATCAGAGACAAATATGATGCTCATTTCAAAGTCTTCTGAGAGAAAGGGGGAGTAGAAAGTGCTGGCTGCTGCTGCTCTGTCTCACCAACACCAGCAACTCCTGAGCACGCTGCAGACCACATGCCCACAAATCTTTTGGCAGATAATGAAGAAGAACTATGCAACAGTGAAATGAGCACGTCTTCAGTGCTGAAGGAATTACACAAAGCTTAGATAAGGTGTCAGGAGCAACTTCGCTCACTGTCTGGCAGACTGTAATTTAAGGCAAGTATGACATAATTACTGGACAAATGTTGCAAACTACACTTCCATAATTTTTTAATTTCAAAATGTGACTATTGGAGCAATTTTTATGAACCTCCCGTGTCCATATTCTGCTTTCCTGGCAATAAAGCTTTACTCACATAAATTTTTCAATAAAGCAAATTTTAGAGTTACATGTACTACTAAAGTGAAATTAAAATTTCCATGAGGGTGATTGTCATCCTCCCATACATGGAACCCATACGGTGGGCAGTTTTGTCTAGATGCTACAAAACAGCACATTAGAGCTTCATGGATTTCAAATCCCCGTGGTTACCTGCTTGCAAGACCACCATTTCATGCCAAGAAATAAAATATTTTAGTAGATGCAATTTATAGAATTGAACAGTAATATATATAAAACAATTAATATCAGATCACAAATATCCCTTGAGAAGGAAAAGTAGAAAAACTCAAACTATAAACTAATTATTGCAAGCTATTTTTACTCAGCTGGTGAATGATTAACAAGGCTGTAATTTGGCCAAGACATTATGGATTTATTTATTAGAAGATATTTATTATTGCAGTGGTGATTATGGCTTGGGCACTGGAGTAAGCTAGTTCCCTTAAGTAACTGCTGCTTTATCAAACTGATTCTTCAGTATTTCAAGTGGCTTAATAATAATGCAAAAAATATACCAGGCAGGTGATATGTTGCATCCAGAAGGTTATAAGGATAAAACCTCTTTCCTTGCCAAAAGTACCAGTAAACCCTTATTGACCACTGATCCCAGAGAATCTATGATCTCATTTTCCCATTTACTTCCAGTTCAGTTGATATTTAGGGAACTACAGGTGAAGGACAGTGATAGAAATGAGCAATGTGTGTAAATCTGATCCAACAAGGAAACATCCTTGGCAAAGCCCTATGTTAGTGCATCATGAATGATCCAAAATTAAAGCAAATTCCTTCTAGGAGAAAAACCCTGGACAGGATTTTCCTTTGTGTTAAAGAAAAAGGAAATAAAAAAGTCGCTCTAAAAAGGTTATCCTGCATCAGAGAAGAAAAGGTTAACTGGATTGTATGATGTATTTTCCAGTGATTTTTGGGAAAACTGGCATCTGTGAAGACACTCCACTGAGATATTCCAGCTGCAGTGTCCCCCCTATCAAGCAGCAGGAGGGGCAAAACCCCATCCTTGCCTGGATTCAAGGATACAAACATTTGCATTTCTTTCCACTGAAAAGCAAGGAATATTACCTGTTTAGTTCAGATGTCTAAATTTAAGTCAAAGGGGTAGCAATCTAGTAGTAAACATATTCACAGCCAGGAACTGGAGATGAAAGGGTTGCTCTTCTTTTTCCAGAAAACTTCAGTAAGAGGAAGGTAATTGATTATAAAAGCTGCCAAAATGATTTGAAATGATGCAATTTCAAATCTGTTGAGCAATTCTTTTCTGAAAGACTGAGTAGGTCAGAATTACAGATGTGGGAATATCTTATCTCATTAAAGTCCTCCCTATTCTTCAAGACCCTGCATATGCACAATTATATATTCAATTTGCACTTGAATTTAATTTACATGCTTAATGATCCAGAAACACAAGAACACAGTTAGAGGCGAATAGAAAGTTTGGCAACAATCTCAAAATAAAGAATGGTTGATCAATCAGATGCCTAGGTTATGAGAAGGAGGAAAGAAAACAAGGACAGGCAATGAGTGCTGAGACAGAAACAGAGTACAGACCACTCTGAGAGCAGATAATCAGCCAAAAGGATGTGAGTCCAAATAATAGTCTGAAAAGCAATGTCAGGCTAAAGCCTTACAACTGGTGCAGTGTAACAATGACTCTCAGCCCAGCTGTGCCTCAGCTGCCCAGTTTGAAACAGCTACATTATTTTGTTTATCTGAAGCGTGTTAAGCCTTAGTTCAAGAGTTTTATAATTTCCAAATATGGTTCAAAAAACTTCATACAAAGCCTGGTACAAGCCTGTTGTTTTCTGGATAATTTTGAAATGATGAAAAGCAGAATTTCCCCAGTGTCTCCTACAGAAGCATTCCTAGGATGGAATTCTTGGCATGAACCAGGAGTCTGGGGGAATATGGACTCCAAAGGAAGACAATGAGCAGGTTGCATCAATGCAGCAACCAAGGAGTGAGGAGTCATAGCAACACCTTCTCAGTGAGGTCTGCAGCAAGGGCACACCCACAGAGGGGAACTGCAGATGCAGGAGAAGTCATGTGATTTTAATATGTGTAAGGAACCTCCAGAAATAAACATAAACAAGGAAAAAGAACCTTGGCTGGAGATCTAATCTGTTTATTAGATGGCTACTGATGGTGCATGATAGTATTGCCTCCTATGGGAAAAAGAATTTTTCTTCAGTTTCACAGTAAACTATGGGAGGATTTAAGGTTTTGATTGTAGCCTTCAATATTTGGGAGTGAAGCTTTTAAAAGAGAGGCTAAAAAGTACGGAAAAATAAAAATTAACTAAGTGTTTACTGTTGTGACAACTTCAACCCAACTTCATAAAACATACTTTTAGCATCTTTTAAGCTAGACAATCCTGCAAGAGCTGAAGTAAATTTTTGTGGTACAAAAGTTCAGTCTCACTCTATCAATCTGTGGACCATTAGTGTCTTCCCCAGGACAATTAAGGCACCCAAGAAATTTTGTGCAAACTCTGATGAGAAACTGAGCATGGGATGGTAAATCCTTTAGTAGTGAACCCTGAAGGACAATACCAGGACAGAGGAAGAGAAGAGAGACTTGCACTTCATTGCAGCTTTCATGTGCTAAATCTGACTTTCTTCTCACTTATTGATTTCAGAAAATGAAGTCCTGATATACTGCAGGCTAAATGAGAATAATAATAATAAAAAGTATTTCTTACAGCTATGGAACTACGATGCTATACTATGCTGCAATTTTAGGAATGCTATTAAGTGCTTGATTGGTGGCATAAAGTTACTCTTTACTGCATCCATCATCAGAGTTTCTCATGCAGATGGATTGCCTTTGCTTAATAAGGAAGGGGACTAGAGAGCAGCAGGAAGGATCCAGACACCAGCCATAATTCTGTTGAGAACAGGTTGGAAGATTTATGCCGAGTTCACTTTTCCATCCTTGTGAGCTGGACATCTGGCTCCAAACCTGGTTCCTAGGCCACCACAGAAGCTGCAGAGGAGGTTGGTGGAGTTCAGGCTCAAGAGACAGCTGGGTCACAAGGTAGCATGACAGCTCCCAGGGTGGCAGCAATATAAAAAAAAAGCTGAAAAGGTTTTAAAGAAACTCTTCCAAAACAAGAAAGGTTCAGAAATGGCCTGTGCAGGAAAACATTGGCTTTACCAGACCTTAGAAGTTTCAGAGGACTGTGAGGAGCCTGCTTGTGTCAAGACTCCCACTGAGAAATTGTTTGATATCCAGTGAACAAAGTGTGTTAATATCCTGTGTGCTCCTTGCGGGATCTCTTTTGCCCTGAAATACTTTGAATTTAGAAGGGATTTCTGGGCACTAGGCAGCACTCTCACTGCATCCGGCAGCAACAGTGACTTGCAAACAGTTCAACCAAAGATGAGGTGAGAAAGAATCTTGTGTGGTCCCACCCTCAATCTAGAAATTCAGCTGAAAGAAGAAATGTACTTGGCAGGTGTGATTGAGTCTACATAATAAACAGCTTCATAAAGCAGCCAGTCATCTCACTTGTAAGTGACAGCTACATTTACCTCATTTAAAATAAAGAGTTTGGGTTGAGGCACGCCGTTGATTTTAAGAACAAGTACAAATAACCTGCAAGCTCCCTTTCTCCAAAACTCAGATCATTTATTATTCTAGGTTGCTTGCAGTATGGTTGCTTAACTTCCCCTTTGTTGTAGATTTTATTCTCCTCTTTTTCTATATTCTATCATTCCAGGGGAGCAAGAAGTTAAAGGGAGCCAAAGGGAGAGATTTCAATAAGATCACATCTGTTAGTGGGAGAAACATTGCTGGAATATTGTCTTGTCATTTGCTAGATGGTGTTAATGAAAACATTATGCAAGTTGCTGTGGGATAAGAGAGGCTCATTGCAGATGCAAACAGATGTTTCAGTACCAAAGTAAAAATGCTGGGAATAATTTTAGCTGTAATTAACGTAGTGTATTTTATAACAAATTTGTACCTTTAAGAGAGTCTTGAAGCTGTAACCTTGAATGATATGATTGTTTTATGACAGCTGTCAGTGGAGCACTGTGGAAATTTTCTCTAGTAAGGATGAAGACACCACACTTTATGTGTCTTCAAAGGGGCTCCTGTGAATATTAGTGCAACTGCTCCTTTATAAGCATGGTCCCATTGCATGCTAAAAACCACTTCCCTCCTCTGCCTTACCAGCTCCATGATCACTTCATTCTATAACTTTCTGCAATGATGCTATTGTTGAGGAAAAATTCCCTCCTGCTTCCACCTGGTGATCAGCTCCTGCCCCAAAACCTTGGGACTGATTTAATAGCCCTTATAATTTCCATGCTGCCCAGCAGCAGTGGCTGTTTTCTAGGATATCTCAGATTTGAGAGGGATGAGTAATGTCATTCAGAGGCTTGTGCTGAGAATGAAGACATTAGGAACTGAGTCCTTTGCAACAAATCATTCTCCCTACAAAGAATAATGGTCACTGTGCTGTCTTTGAGCCTGTGGTGTGAGCATGGCTGTCCCCCCATGTCAGAGTCCACCAGCCTCACTGAAGTCAGCAAGAGATGCTTGCATTAGTAACCCCAAGGATGTGCTCACTGTGCCAAAGCAAGAGGGATGTGCTTTTGTGCTAGGAAACCACAGCTGCCTGAGTTATTGTTGCAGAGGGTATATCCTTGTCAGCCTTAACAGTAATTTATATTCCCAGGTCAGGCATTTACAGGAAGTCAGCAGTGTCAGTAGGGGATGAATCAGCAGAAGCTGCCTTTTGGAAAGTAACCTCTGGAACAGGTCTGACAACCAGTCTCCCTCAAATAGTTATGGCTCCTGACGGACTCAGAGGTGTTCTGACATCCACTAATGAGGATGGGACAAAATGGTCCCTGTAGTTTGTAGGTCCAGGGCTGGGGAATTTCTGCTTGGCTCAGGTGTGTGCAAGCCCATGCAGATGGAAGTGCTGACAGCAGTCCTGGCTGGGAACAGTCACAGGGGCTGGATCTGCTGCAACACTCACCTGTGGGACTGCTCATCTAGGCCACACGGGGCAAAACTGTAGAAAAAATAGGATTATGTATTGAGTCTGGGACTACTGAGTCCCAAAGGAAAAGCATTCCTGTCCTCACCCAGGTGTGGGGATGCCAGCACTGAGATTTTTGGGAGCAGCTCAAGCCCTGACCCCAGAGCAGTCCCAGAGCATTGCACTGCACAGGGTGATGCTGAGGCCATGGCATGACCAGCACAGTTGCTCCTTGTTCATCACTGAATCTTAAACTGCTGTCCTTCCTAATGCTGCCTGTGTAATAAAAGCCTGAGCATTATCCCAGCAACCAAAAACTTCTCTCCCTTTTGTTGAGATGTGGAGCAAAAAAATCAAAATGGTGTGATAGTGAGTATTTGGCCAGCTGTGGTAACCAAAAGGGGTTGTGCAACACATACAAGTTCACTCTGTGTTGGTGTGGATATTAATTTGGACTAGGCTTCAGATGATGTATAGTCTGTGATGACAAGGGTAATTTTTTTTCATGTAGAACTTTTTACCTGGTTGTTAACTGAACATTAAGGAATCCTAAGTCATAGCCAGGCATTTATTTTACTCCTAAATCACCCACAGAATCCCGATAGGAAGATAATTTATCAATAAACCAAACAAATTCCAGTAACTGTAAATCAATGGGAAAGGATTATTTGCCAGTTTAGACTATGTATTTTTTTCTTTCTTTCTTTCTTTCTGGTCTTGCAGATAAGGAGACCTAGTTAAAATGCTTTGTTATATACCCAGTTTACTTTTCCCTGCCCTATTTTAATGATAGTGGGCAGCATATTCTCCTCAGCATTAAAGGGACAAATCCTGCTTCATAATGGTATAAATCCAGGACAACTCCACTGCAGAGTTCCTTCACAATACTTCCATGAGATGAAGGAAGAATAAGCCTAAAAGTCTTGTATTGCAGAAAATGGCAGAGAGGCAGAAGGACAACTGGGTTAAAAATCCTGATAAAGAACAGTTGTGTGAGATATCTGTAATGACAGGAGCTGATTTGGGAAACTTTGTGAGAGGAAAAAACCTACCTTTCTATAAATGTTTTCGAAATAAAAATGTTGAAATGTGCTTTAAAAATCTGGCATAAGATTCAGTTTCAAGGAAAAACAAAACAAGTGGGTTAATTTTAATGTTGATTTTACTGTGGGGAATTTCTTCTGGCCAGGACATGGGATGTTTGAGGTGCAGGCACCTGGGGCACTGTAGCAGTCCAAACATGCTGACCTTGATTTCAGGTGAGGCTGTGAGCTGAGCCCAAGGTTAGTGCTGAAGAGCCAGAAATAAGGCTTTATGTTTAAAAGACAAGATCATAAGTGGGATCAAAATGCAGCTGTGGTAGTCAAAATTCTTCCAAATAGCCAAGGTCAAGGTGTTCAATTTCAAGCTCTTGTAGACTTGCCTTATCTCTCACCTTTGACTTTCCCATTTGGCTTTTAAAACAAACTTAGAATTACTCAAAGTCGCTCCTGAAAGAAACAGAAACCCCACTCCTCATCTGTCTGCAGCGAAGGGAATCACAGATCGCTGGTCTCTTAAGGAGAAGGTCAAAAGACAAGCTGGTGCTGAGAATCTGTGTAGCTGCTGAACAGGTTTGCATCACCTCTTCTCCTGCATCCATCCCTGTGTGCTGACCTCTTTCCTTGCCCTGTACTATCCCTGTATGATGCAATTGAGAAAACTGCTGCAACCTGCACCAACCATCCTTGCTCTGCTCCCAGGCCTTTCTAACTGCGGCAGTCCAGCAGATCTGCAAATCTCCCTTTGGGAAATAGTTCATTTCATTTAAAAATACTAATTGAAAGGCCAGGGACGCTTGTAAGGAAAGAAAAGAAAAGTACAACCATGTCTCTTTTAGAGTTGTGTGTTGGGCTGTTGATGCACCTGGCTGTGTCTCCTCGTTTGCAGCACTGGGAGTGTTTAAGCCCTGGGCAGCAGCTTATTTCCCCTCACAAAACTTAGTCCTGCTGCTGTCCCTGTCCTTTGTGCTTTGGAGGTGTTTGGTGGGGTTGCACAGATCTCTGTTTGACACAATGCAGCTCCACTGGTGGGACCTGTCCTCTGCTACCCAGCCATGTCCTTGTGCAGCTGAGGGCTCTGGAGCTGAACTCAGCCAGCCAAAGGTGAGAGGAAATCCTCAGAGGTGCTCTAGGATGTGTGAAAAAAACCCAACCTATTTTTTCCATCTGCCAGCTGTTCAAAAGGACATGGGGCAGGATAGGGGACACTGAAATGCAGCGAGACTGAAGTAAAAAGATATAACAGTGGGTGATTGTATTTGGTGGGGGAAGAAATAAAAAAAGTGTTTTGCACCATGGACAGCATCAGTATAAAGTCTGAGATATGTCTGAACTGGGAATTGCACAGAAGTTTCTGTATGGAAGTTGTCTTTAATGCCAGGATAGGTAGAGCATGTGACTCTATAGCACCTGGCACTTGGGAGGCTGTGTGCAGTGTACAAGAGCCATGAGTTTCATGGTTGTTGCCATGGGCTATCTCCTCCACTGATGTGAAAAGAAACAAGGGCAGGGGTGGGGCTGGACTGTACACCAGAAGCAGAAACATGGGTCAAAACCTTCAGGCTGAAGCCCCCACAGCCCCTGCTCCCAGTCTGGGTGTCCTGGCATGATGAACCTGAGGCTTTCTCTCCTCTAACACCAGGGTTTGCTGTGTGCTCTCGTGCCTGTGGACAGTTGTCCTGAGCTTTTTGCAGCTGGCATTTGTGATTTCTGAACAGTTATTTGGTGAGAAATCCTGTACTTGAATACTGTGACTAAAATATCTGTTGCTTTATTTTCTGCTGCTACAATACTAATTTTCACCTGAGATTACTTTTGGAACTGTTGTCCTCATCTTTCCTTGATTTTCTTCTGATAGTACAGCCCTGAGACTTTTTCAGGTGCTGTGTGAAAAATTGCTATAATTGGAGAGGGCGTGAGAAACAAGAACCTCCTGTTTCCCACTGCTCCCATCAAGATGAAAAGAGAAATTAGAAAAGTTAAGCTGGAACCAATGTTTCCCCTGGACGGTATTTTTCTTACTTCTTTGTCAGCCTCATTTACCGTTTCCCAGACTGTGCCTCAGTGATTTGGATTAGGTGAAAACCCACAATAACTTGAGCAGCTCAGTATGCACAGCACAAAGAAAGACTTTTATAATGCAGAGGTGCTCTATGCATTCTTGCCTCTGAAAAAACCTCAGTGGAATAAGGGACTGCAGGAGGATGAAACAGTCCCTATTTCATTGTTAAGGGCAGGATGGGGGGAGGACTGAATGGTGTAATTGGTTGCAATGACCCTGCACTACCAGAACCCCCTTCCACAAGACATGCAGTACTCCATGCTATCATGCCTTTTCCTGAAAGGGATTCAGTCTCACACAGCTTTGCCAGCAGGCACTTGATTCATGCCAAATAACTGTGGGAGGAATAAAACCCAAAGCAGGGAAGAAGAAATGCAGGCAAATTCCACCAGGTGTACTAGAGATACAGCTGGTGTCAGTGCCCAGAAAGGATGGCTTTCCTAATCCTGCCCATTTGAGAAAAAGGGAATCAAGTCTGGAGTGTGACTTGGCAGCGCTGGGTTAACAGTTGGGCTCAATGATCTCGGAGGTCTTTTCCAAGAGAAATGATTCCATGATTCTGCACTACAGCGTGTGGCTCTGGATAAGCCCTGGAGCTCTAAAGTATGTCTGCAGCAAACTGCTGCTTATGGGGAGGTCATGAATTATTTAAGAGTGAGGATGCACGTTGGAAAAATCTATTCTTTGCCACTGAGCAAAAGGGCAGCCCAAATGTGTTCCCTTGTTTGTGTCCATCCCCAAATGCTGTGGGAGCAGATACTGTCCACTAACACTGCAATGCATTAATCACAGGGGTATACCAAGGTTAATGGTTCTCTGCCCAATTTCCACTTGGTTTTCTATACTTGCAAGCTGTCACTGAGTTTAATATTTGTATATTTCTGCCAAGTTCATGGCAAAGAAGCAGGATCTTTATCTTAAGTCTTTCTCTTAGAAACAGAATTCAGGGTTTTCCCCCTCCTGCATCCAGTCCATCACCTTCCCTGCTGCTTGTTACCCTGAAATGGCAAAGAACAAATTCAGCTCAGAGACCACACCCCAGTGTTGAAGTTGTTTCTTTTCCTGTTTGAGCAGGGACGGGTGTGAGGGGAGATAGGATAGACTTTAATTTATGGTGCAAATACTGAGCTGTGCTTGAAGAGGCTGATGTATTTCAGGAGAAAGCTGTTCTTAGAACAGCCTCTGCCTTTGTGCCAAAGTCTCTCCAGAAATTTCTGAAATTTAGCCAAGAGGGCTGTTGGGAAGGCAAAATACAGGGAAACATCCCAAAAGAGTGGTTTCTTCTGTACAGAGGCAGTGACAACCTGTATTTTCAAGACCTCAGTTCTGGACAAAAAATGTAAGACAACCTTAGAGATCCAAATGTTTTTTCTTCATGTTGAGACAGCAGGATCATGGTAATCATCAAAACAAAAATGTGCATTGACAGGGCCTCTGAGCTCTAGAACAGGGGCTGAACTAAAGGCAGGCAAAGGAACAAAGGTAGGCAGGGCTGCTCTCTGGTGATAACCAGCCTGCTCCCCAGCCTCCAAAGATTTGGCTAGCTTGCATAAGTAGATCAGCTTACAGTGCTGCCTGCAACAACTCTTCTTACTGCCTGTGCCACCTTCCTCCCCGGAAAGAGTTTGAGGGTTGGCCAGACTAATTCTTCCTTCATCTTTCCTTTTTACTTAATAGTGAGGGAGTTAAATGACAGAATGATAAGCTGCAGGTCTGGCTGGATATAAACATAAGAAAGAAAAGGCTTTGAGACTGGCTTCTCTCTCTACGCTTCCACAATGTCTAACAAACCCCAGAAATAAAAGAAGAATCAGAATAGTCTTTTTGTTGTTGTTTTGTTGGTTTCTTTGTGTTGTTTTTTCTTTTTCTTTTTTTGTCTAACTCTCTCGGGTTTAAAAAATACACTTTGAAAAGTACAGTTAACTCTCAAGATTTAGGATCTCTGCAGTAAACCTGACAATGCTTGCAAACTAGCTCATTTTGGTTGTGTAAGTAGCTGTTACCCTGAGATATCTGATTTTGCCTGTTTCACTGCCCCCTAGCAAGCAACCTTCTAAACCCTCTGCAGGTTAAGTCCCTGCCATCTGTGAAAATTTCAACCAAGGCCCCTCCAAAAAGCAAGGCTTTGTACAGGAATTGCCTTGGATGAGGAAAGCCTGTGGCTTTTAATGTTACTGTGGTACCTGCTGTTTCACCTTTCCAAAACTTCTGTGACCACCTCCCCCAACTCCCACCCCAGTTTTCAGGTTTTGCCCCTTGTTCATGCAGGAACAAGATGAAAACATGAATACATGGTCTAAGGGGATGGAAGATTACAGCAACTGATGAAGAGCCCAAACTGCTCGAGTTCAGTTGAAAATTTATAATTTCAAACTAATTTCATTAATTCAGTGGCATGACTCAGTGTTTTCTAACACATCTTTGGTTCAGCAGTAATATATTGCTTGGGTAATCTGCTAATAGCTTCTTTAGAACTGTTGTATTGAAAACAGCCTGGTTTGGATTGCTTCCCCCACTCCTCTGCCCCCCCTTATAATATTGCAATGGGATATTTGTCATGCAGCAGGAGAGGAATTCAGAAAATTATATTTTCTGCTGTAAATTAAAAATGTGATAGTAGGAGTTCAAGATAGCTGTTCTGTGAAGGGTGTCACCGTGGGAATGGCTTCACATTCTAAAACAGCCTGAGTTTGGGACTAGATTTTTGCCAGCCACTTACAGACTGATAAAAAAATTCTGAGAGCTTATCAACACAAGGGAAGGACTGGGGTTGGAGCTAATTAACTTTTACCTAATTTGGAGTACACATGCAGGTATTGATAAGTATTACATTAGGTGTCTCTCTCCTCCCACAAGCCATATGTTACGGAGAACCCGCTCCGCCGCTCGCGCTGCCGCCCCTCGCCAGCCAGAAACCTTTCAGGCTCATTTCTACTGATAAGAAATGTCAAATACTCCAGCCTTCCCAGCAACAGCCAGGAGCCCGAGGGGCTGCCTTCACAACCAGCTGGCTTGATATCTTTGTCTTGCAGGTGCGTTGTACCCATTAGACAAAACGTGGTGCCCGTGTGCCGCGCTGTGCTGCTCCCTGATGCAGCCGGTCGAGCCAGGCTGTAAAAATCCCTCTCCCAAGCACACAAATCTTGTCTGTTTCTTGTTCTCACTGCTCCTTGTACTCTCTAGTGAAACAAATACATTTTTAAATACCATGCCATTACTATTTAGACTTTCCCCCTTTTTCTCATGTCTTTTTTTTTTCTTTCTTTTAAGGAAGGAATTTTCTCATTTCTGTCACTGCTCATGCCTGTAAATCTCTAGCCAAACGTTTTCATAGCAAATACTCTCCTAACATATAATTTGTGGGCATTTCCTTGGCTTGCTGCTGAAGCATTAAAACTTCCAGGTCCACTATTCCATATCACTCCATAATCACACCTTTCATGGGAGGCTACAGAATGAGTTCACAATATAGGGAAATTGCAAAGAGGGCAGGGCCCAGGAGCATGCAAGAAGCACTATGATTTGCAATATTTACAGTCATGTATTATGATGTAGAAACTGTGATTGTGTGTGTGTTGTGATCCAGATCCTCTGGTGAGAAAGCAATTCCCTTCTCCACAACTGGCTCTGCTCCATGTGATGTGGCCTTGTACAAAACCAATACTCCACAACTGGACAGAATAAGTTTAAAAGACTCTTTAAAAGAGTAGAGAGACAATTCAGGAGGGACAAGGATTGTGGCTGGCCACACATGAATGATGCTGAATTATAGGCCAGTAGATTGGCCCTTGCCTGTATATGATAATAAATTCTAGCCATGGCAGGTGCATGAACAGCAGACAAAGGTCTCCATTGCCCTCAACAGCAAGAATAGTGTCACTATTTCTCCCCCTTCTCCCATCCTTGATTCTTCAGCCTTGGATCCCCACTACCACTTGTTTTTCTGCTGTCAACTTGCTTAGGATGCTTCACTACTCCTGGAACATTTATTATCTATACAAGATTTTGTTGCTCCCAATAAAGGGTAATCTCTCATGTTTCATAGAGAAATGAGGAAACACTGCTCAGGCTTGACAGGAAAGGCAGTTTGGAGGATGGGGAAGAGCAGCCTTGTTGATCACACCAGAACAAAACCCTCTTGAAAGAGGCATTGACTTAACTGTGTAGTCTATTGCTGATAATGGATGGCTGCCTGTTTCCTGTTGGGAATATTTAATATATCTGCTTTAAGGCTGCATGGGGACTCGAGGTTGGCTGGTCCTATTAATAATGCATGGGATGGCTGGATTTAAGTAATTATTATGCACAGAGTATAGTGCAGTGACATATTGGTGCAGAAAACGATTCCTTTAATAGGCTTGTTCCTTTTGGCTAGATCCCTGAGATAACCAGTTTGTTTGTTTGACAGGTTTATACCTTTCTCTCCTCCTTAGATTTTCATTAAAACTGAACTCAGCTTTTGCTGAGCAACTGCACAGTGTTGAAGAAACCTCAGAGCTTCCAAGGGTAATGGGGTGGTGGGGCACTGCCCTGGCACTGAGGGGAACTGGCATAAATCCCGTGCCCACACATCCTCTGCAGGGATGGGTTTGCCCCGAGGTGTGAGGCTGACTGTAACACACTCCATGTGCAGCACGAGTCCAACAGGAGCTGCTCCTGCTGCCTGTGCTCCCTGCAGGTGGCTCTGGGAGCAGGAGGAGGCACTGCTGGAGCCCACCCTTCCACCTTGTGCCCAGGGTGGAAGGTGCTTCCATGTGCAGAACACACAGGGAGCCCCTTACCTTGCAAGCTCACAAATATAACAAGGACCCCAAAACTGAATTAAAATAAAAGAATAAGCATTTCAACTGCTTGAGTGGGACGAAGTAAGAAAAGGTGAAAATTGAAGATCTAAGAGAAAACAGATCTGGGACTATTCATACTGGGATTCTCAGGGGTGAATTTGGGCATAGTAGCAGTCCAGTCTTAAGCAGGACAGTTTCTTTAATGTGCAGGTTTTGTGAGCGCTTTGCTGCTCTATTTGTTCATAAACTGCTGCCTTTGGGAGACAGCTATGGCTTGAAAGGGATGATTATGCATTCAACCATTTTCTTTGAATTAGCTGAGCTGACGTGGTTTATAAACAGAGAATCTTGTAGAGACTGATCATTAAAGAAATTCCTACATTCCTAAGAATTGACATCAGTGTCACCACTGGGGGGCAGGGGGGGCAGGAATTGGTCAGGAATTCCTTTTTGACTGCACAAACCTCTTCCATTTTGCATTCTCTTACAATATATGCTTTTTGTTCAGGACATAACTTTCTCTTCTAAATATAAGAGGAGATCAAGAGCACTGGCTCCTTTGACAGCTCCTCACATGATAAGAACTCTCCAGATACAGCAGCTTCTGATTCCTTCTCCTATGTGCTGCCTTCATCATGAGTCAAAGCACTTTATCTAGAGAAGAGGGTCTGTGAATCCCATGCCAGTTTGTTGCAATCTGGCAATCTTCACTTAATTAATTTGCCACTAACTCTTAGCAGCTTGTAATTTTTTTTTTTTCCAGACAAGATTTCCATGCTAGGTCCCCCAAAAGCCCCACAGCGTGTTTAATTGAAGAGATGATAACTGTAAGTTACTTTGCAGCTGTTTAAAAGTAAAAAGGGGAAAAAGGATCCATTAAGGCTATCTGAATTATATCGCAGGAAGAAGTCTAATTTTGTTATATATGCCACCCTTAGGCTGAGCTAAATTGTGACTTTCATAGCCCAGCCTGAGGGTGGTTACTTGACTTTTTTTCCACTTTTTTTTCCGAGATAATGTTAATGTCCTTTCTCGAGTCAAGCCAACAATGAGAGTGTTTTATTTCTTTTGAACTTTAGATTGGTGGCATCTTGAGTATTTTTACTTCAAAGACAAACTCCCTGTGAACAGGTCAGGAGCTGGGGCCTTGAAATAGTTTCTGGATCTTTCAGCTGAGCACCCAGGGAGTCAGGCTGCTCCTGCCCTTGTGGTGAGGGATAGAGATGTGGTGTGCACTTTGCTGAGCACTGGTTGTGTGCTGTCCTCTATCCCCACATTTCTGAATATGTTGGTGAATCTGTTCCTGATCCATTTTTTTTCCATCAGGCATGAAATGACTGGGCTGGTTCAGGAAGGGTTTGCATGAAGAATCTAGCCAGGGAACTCAGTGCAATCACACCCACTGGACAAGTGAAGGCACCTTGCAAAGTGGCAAAGGTGAGGCCCCTGGGGGCACTGAAAGTTCCCAGCTTTCCCTGGAGTCAGCAGGTTAGAGATCACTCATCCCAAGGGCCAGTCTAGATGCAGCCTCATTGAGAGGTGTCCTGCAGAGAAAGACCTCAACTTCAGCTCCTAGTAATGGGAGCTGATTGCAAACCATTAATTGTTTTGTTTGAACAGCAGGACATGCCCTAAAACTCTCTTATATCCCCTTAATAAGGACAAAACTACTACAGCCTCAGAGTGCAGCATCACTAAGCAATAAAACCCTGTGTATATATGAGTCTTTTAATAGGCAATTTGTTCTGATAGTGGAGATTGTTGATAATAAACAGTAATTTTAAGGGGTTTGTCCTGTTGCCTCTTCTGCCTGAGTCAGAAGCTTTAAGTCACCATTCCTTCATTTATAAAACTTCTTTTATACCCCAATATACAGCTACTGGACAGACACAGCCTGAAAGTTTTTGAAGTTACTGGTATGAGCTGTGAACCTGCTAGGCTTGTGCTTCACATGGAAATTGGACTGTGATGCACATGTAAGATGTGAGTGCATTTTCCTTTACCCCAAGCCTTCAAGAATAAACTTGAATGGAATTTAACTCTGACCAGATTGCTTGAGAGAGTGATCTCCACTGACTGACTGACTGTAGGTAGTTGGGGTTTCAGCCACTTGCTCGTGGGGGGTTTCCAATCTCCCAGGAGATGAAATGTTCTCCCCATGCATTCCATAGTGTGTGTGCAGCAGCTGTGCTGAGACAGCTCTGACCTGGCCCCAGGGATTGAACACCTGAAAGCAGGTGAAGCACATGGGTGTGTACCTGGAGAGCATCTTGCAGTCTGGTTTGATCTGGAAGCAAAGCAGCTCTTGCATTTAGAGACTGCTCTATGATGCATAACAAAGTGTGGTAAGGAAGGATGGGGGTGGGGAGATCTGCTTCCAAAGCATACCCCTTCTCTAAACTAAAATGCTAATGGAGAAGCATCAATTGCGTCTTGAAATGTTTCAGGCAGCCCCAAAATGAAAGAGAATCCCCTGTGTGCATGACCAGCTGCTACCTTTTACCTGGAAGAGGAGCTATATTGCATCTGCTTTATTTATTTGCATGGTGCTTTTTCTTTGTGCTCAAGGACACGCTGCCCTTCCTTACAAATGATAGCCCAGGGTGGCTTAGAAGCTTTGAGGAATGGGGAGGTGAAACAGTCTGCTATGTTATGACCACAACAAAATGTGTTCTGTGTCCAGAACAGTCATTATCAGAAAGAGGTGTTTGAGGGAAGCGTTCATAACATTCTTCTCAATGACAATGAAGCACAGTGAAGTAGAATGTTAAAGTATAAACCTTCCTGAGTGAATTACAGTCTTGAGGTTTAGTATTTGGTTGTTGGTTTTGTTTTTTTTCTCCCCTCTGAAGATGGAGTATAGGCTCTCCTCTCATCCATTGTAAGTTCCCAAAATGACAGACATTCCTATGGGATTAAAAGCACACTGAATCACAGATCACTAAAAAACTTTATGGCAATCCCTAAGGAATAACTCTTCTGAATAGAGGTTGCTTTTAGACCAGCATTGTGTGACAAATCAGCCTTGAGGACTGTTTGCAGAGGCAATGACACTTCCCTAGCCACTTGAATTTAAATTTTGTGCCCATGGAAAACAACCACCCTGGCTTGGGTTTGCTTGAGTTTTAATTCTTTAAAAGTAACAGAGCACAAGCATATTGGATCTGAACTTCTGCTCCAGGGTTCAGATGGGACTGGAGAAGCTGGAATTGCACTGAAACGCAATTTTTGGCTCTGGTGGGGTTTGGTTGGGGTTTTTTAGTGTATCAACAAAGTAACAAATGCCTTATCTGCCTGCCCTATGGCACCTCTGCAGTAGCTGGTGAGCAGGAATTGATATATTTGCACTGGCTCCCATTCCCTAAGCACTGAACAAAGCCCTGTGCACTGAGGTGACCAAACCAAGATTCCCTTTGCGCTGCCTCTGTCCAGTCACATCATGATGAACCCCAGTAACTTCATAGTACAGCTACATCAGCTGCTGTTCCCTGGTTCTGGGATATTGGCTGATATAAAAAGTAGCCCCAAGGAAGATTTACAGTGATATCCACCCAGGACAGTGTTGCTGAGCCATCAACCTTCAAGAGAAAACTGTCTGGATTTTCTTTTTTTCCTTTTCTTTTTCTTTTTTTTTCTTAAGGGCAGCTCTTAAATAAGTGGCTCTTCTCACTTGGCTCCATTTCCTCCGGTGCTAAAATGCAAGTGTTTCCCTTTCTACCCTAGTGTGCTGTGGGGATTGGAAAGCCTTTTCAAGATGAAATGGAAATCTTGCAAAACATGCTGAGATTTCCCCAGAGGACCTTACAATAGAGTGCTAATGCCAGGCAAGAAATCCCTAAACCCATGACTTGTGATACCCTGTCCTCTCTTTTAGTCACTTTGTGCATTCAATATTTTTTGCCATCAAGGATTGCCTAGACAAGGATTTGCAGAGGGAATTATGCCTTACAAAACACCTTTTTTTTTTTTTTTTCCCCTCCCATCAGTTATTGAAAGCTGGGTGATAAAATATTTCAAAGCTAATTTTTTCCCCCAACTTACTTTGGAAATTGTTTAGAAAGTTTGGAGCTGTACTGAGCAAAGCCTGAGCCACCAGAGAAATCTCATGCCTAAAGGCTCATGGAATGAAAACAGAGCAGAAGCTACAAGAAACTTTTTCCTTAGGACAATACTGTGACCTTTAATTTTTTTAAGTAACTTTCCAAAAGGAAGTTGTGCTCTGAATTACTTACACTGTCTTCTTGCTTCTGTCCTGGCTCAGTCAAAATCCAAGGCATGCCCTGATGTTGGCAGCCTAACAGGATGATTTGTTCTTGACTTTTTTCTCTTTTAAAAAATTTTTTTAGCATATTGGGCACAAATAAGCTCTCGATCAAGGTTAGTACGTGGACATCTCTTGGTGTAGCCATCTCTGTAGAGGAATGTATTAAGAGCAGTGTCAGATATGATTTATCTCGTGTCTCTTTGCTGTCCCTCTTGCTTCCAGTGGAGGAATGCAACCTTCTCCTTTGTTAGTAGATAAAAGATTAGCATTAAAAAGTACAGTGTCCCCAGAGCCAAGGCATCTCTCCAATCTTTTTCTGCTCAGGAGGAGATGGTGCCTGCTGGCATGGACATGCTCCTTGTCCCTGAGGCCACTGCCCATCTGGCAAGGAACCAGCAGCAAACCTGCTCCCAGCCCCAGCAGCTGAGCTGCTGCTTTCTCTTCCTGGAAAACATGTTTACTTTGAATCCACCTCAAGGCCCCAGGGCTCACAGAGCCCACCTTCCCCTAGTTCAGCAGATGGATGAGGACAAGTTTCGAGAACAGATTTTAAAACCGTGTCATATATAGACTAAAATTTAAAGTTCTCTGGTAGAGAACCACTCAACAAAGAATAAAAATCAGAGCAAATTTTATCCACTTTAAGCAGTAGCTTTGTTGTGTACACAGAGACAGAACAAACTAAAGCAGGACCTCAGCTCACTCTGAGAATGGTGCAGTGTAGTGTACTGGTGGTACTAAATATTCAGGGCTCCACAGTGCAAGTGGAATGGTGCATACCTGAGTGAACTGCTGCTACATGGCTGGGTCCCAGTAGATTTAAAATCCCCTGCCTGTGTGCAGCTGTTGGTCAGACCCACTCATGTGGCAGACAACAAATACGCTGTTCCCTTTCATGAACTTGGGCTATTTAGGGATAAGGCATCATTTATGTCTCTTTGTAAATAAATTATCTGTTCTGTGTTGTTTTGCTTTTTCAAAAAATAGTTTGTGAGTTTTGTAATTATAACTGTAGAACTTGTCCTCTGCTGTCCCTGGGGTGGCAGCTGAGGAGATGATTTCTTCCGTGGAGCTGGGAGAGCTCACAGTGTTGTTTGTGCAGCACAGGAGCTGCTTCATGAAAGAAGATGTATCTCTTTATACTGCACTTAGAGATGTCCTGGTGCCTGCTTCTGTGCCACTGGTTCACACTGGCTTCGAGGCAGAGGGTGAAAGGACTTTGGGTTTTCTTGATGGGGAGGTAAGGGACATAGATGTTGTCAAGCTGAGAGCAGGGGGGACAACCATCCCACAAACTGGTAAGGGGTTACCAAAGCTGCTGATACCTATGGGTCTATTTGAATTCCTTGGGGTTTTTTTACCACTAATACACTAAGGCAGAGAGATAAATAAGAGAAAATAGAGGTGCCTGTATGAGAAAAGAAAAATAATACAATCAGTCCTGCAGGAAGAGGGAATTTGTGCTCTTAGGCAAGGTCTGGTGGCAGTGTCAGCACACAGGACACTGCACCATCATCCCTGCTGCTGCTCCAGCCCATGGTTTGTCTGGAAGGTGATGGGGTTTGCATGTGTTCATCCTCTGATTGCAACTTGGTCAGTGAAGGCTGAGTGCTCAAGGAGAAACATCAAAGGGTTCCTGTTTTGTGCTCAGAGGGGAACTGGAAGTGACCCAGCGGCTACTTTATGAGTTTAGAAATAAAAGGGTG
Source organism: Hylia prasina (assembly GCA_013397195.1). Lineage (NCBI taxonomy): Eukaryota > Metazoa > Chordata > Aves > Passeriformes > Sylviidae > Hylia > Hylia prasina. The sequence goes on along the minus strand of VYXD01016832.1, from coordinate 208,765 downwards.
TTGACTAATCTTTCTCACTCCATATATATATATATATTTTAATTCTTGATGGTTATTTCTTAAGGAACTGTTGAAATTCCATGTTAAGAGAGGGAAATGTTTCTGGAGATTGTTGTAAGAAAGATTTGGAAATAGCATTTGTTAGTGCTCAAAATCAGCAGGTACAGAACCCTTCAGCACTGACAAATTGAACTGTTTGAAGTTTCACGTGGAAGAGGAGGAATGAGGAACTGTTATTTTGGTGACTTACTAAAAGATTCTGATCACTGTTCTTGAAATCTAGGGATGACTCAGTTACCATTTTCACCTTTTGAGAAATACAAACCAGTCTTTCCTATGCAGAGCTTGGGCACTGGATTGTCACCGCTCTGGCAGAGACTTCCCAACAGGCTGAGGTTTCCTTTATAAAGATATTTCTATACCCAGTTCTCAGTTTCAAGAGCACATCCCCTCAGTACCTCTGTGATGAAGCCTTGCCTAGGTGTGGCCATGGAGTAGAGCTCAGGAGGCTGTTTTCTTTAAGGTGACTGATGCATTCTACCAAAACATTTGTAAAATATTTTAACTGGCAGAAAGACTGAATTATTTTTTTTTAAATAGCCATCCCCAGGCCCCAGCAGTCTTCTGCTCCCTGGAGGTGCTGTACCAGGGCTGTTCATTCCCTCAGTTCTTGATGTCTGGATAATGCTTGTCCTTGAACACAAGGTAAAAGTTCCCTGCTTTTAAGCTGTCTGCAAGCCCAGCTTTGAACAATAGACTTCATACAGAATTAAGATTTATCAGTCACAAGAATCTGTGCTTGAGCAGCATGTTCAGAGCTCTCACTCTCTTCCCTTCCCTTGACCAGAGGAAGTTGACTTTTCTTTAACTTTTTGCTCTAAAAGCAAATTCACTTCCAGTGCATGCTGCTTAAAAGGTCCTTTAAAGCTGTTACACTACTGAAAAAATCAGGCAGTGTCCAGACCCGAATAACATCTTTTTTTTTTTTTTTCTTTTGTTCATCTCAATGAATAAAATCATCAAGATTTCTTAACAAGGTCTTATTTACTGTTAGCTTCATCAATATTTTGTCTTAAAAATATCCTCTAAATTGTCAGGAAAAAAATTACAACCAGTGATTGTCAAAACAAAATATTTTGAACTGTTTTATTCCCTCAAAGCTTTGAAGGGTTTTCTTCTTTCTTTTTTCTTCCTCGTTTTTTTTCTTCCTACGGCTTGACTGTGATTAATTTTTAAAGGCCAGGGGAGCTCTGAGGAAAAAGCTTGAGCCTTCAGATAGAAACATCTACATTAGCAGTATTTGAGAGCTGTGATCTGAGAGGAATGGTTTAAATTCTGTGTAGGGTAAAAAAAGTGATGCATTCCCAGCCACCCTCTCTGTATTGCATGTGGCAAAGCTGTTGCTGAGGTTTTAACACTGCTTGAAGTTGCATTGGTCCTTGTGGAGCTGAGAGCCTGGGGCTGAGCTCGCTGCTGCTGTGCAGAGCAAGGCTGCAGCCAGTGGTGAGAAATGTGACCCTGGGCATGCACAGGTGCTGCTGCAATCCCGAGTGTCTCACAGCCTGAGCCTTTCACTTACAGCCCCTCCGAGAAGAAATGGTCAGGGAGCAGAATTACAGAACTGAAGGGAGTGCTCAAGGTCTTGGCAAGGAGGCTCTGGATGAGGGGGAAAACCTGGCTCTGAACTTTCCCAGCCACATTCTGCTGGTTTGCCTGGAGGTGCCTGTGACTCGCTGTAAATTTTAGTTTCTGATTTGTTTTTGTTTTATTTGCTGTTCCTTTATTCCTCCAGTCAAATCTGGGATGTTAAAGGACTCTTCTTTCATACGTTTGCAGAAGCAAACAGTGGGAGAAGGGATGAAATTAATGAGGATTTCCTCAGCAGACGGAGACTCTGCGGTGCAGAGTGCCTTCCTTAGAAAGGTGTCGAGGGAAACCCCAGGGCTCGGATGCGATTTGTGCTGCCTCTGATGGCTCCGGGAGCTGCGCACCTTCATTCACTTCATTAGCGAGGGCTGGGGAAGCTTCTCCTTCAGCCGGCACCCTCCGCCTTCGCAGCCCTTTGCCCTCCCTTCCCTCTGCTCCCGCTTTCCTCTAGATGGCATTGCAGGAGAAAGGGAATTCAGATGGAAAAGGAGATTTTTTTAATTTTTTTTTTTTTTTAAATACTCCTGGAGGAGTTGCAGGAACCGCTTTGCATTTTGATGGCGCTCGATTATCTTATCCACTAGACAAGCACACACAATATTAATACCTCCCCTGTCAATCTCCAACAGGATGCAGATAAGTATTTCTTCTGAGCGGTTTTATTGATTGGGTTTTCATCTAAACAGTCTTTACAGTTTTTCCAGCTTTTTTTTTTAGTCTGAGTTATTTAACAATGCTTTCCCAGGATATTCATGTTTGTGCAGAAAAATAAAAATTATGTGTGTCATTTGGTATAAAAAGGCCAGTTAAAATTTTTGGGAAAAAAAGCAAAACAAACCCGCCACGCCCTTCTCACTTATCTCCTGGATTTTTCTTTTTTTAATCTAACTTGCTGAGATTGCAGAAACAATTTATTCAGCTCTATTTTTTCTAGTTTGTTTTCCTCCTGCATTTGAAAGTACTATGTGCATAATCAATTTCTCCCTTTCACCGTAGTAATTCCTCTTTTTATGGGATGTTCAAGCAAGCTGGAAAAAAAAAAAAAGAAAAGGAAATTACTTCTTCTAAGACTGTCCACATTGGCTGTGGGACTGAGATGCAGATTGTTATCTGGGGAATTCAGTAATCTCCTTGTAGTCCTCTTAAAGTTTAGCACACTTCCCAAATATTTTGTTTTGAAGAGGTTTTGGGAATGGAGGCCTGTGAGCAGATTTCTGTGCTGACACAGACAAGTGGTACGAGCTTGTTTTCCAAGTGAGCAGGCTGCTGTCACCAGGCAGGCTGAATTTTCTTTCCTCAATTGTCCTGTGAGGAAGGAGCCCATTGCTCCTGAGCTCCTCCAGGAGCTGAAAGCTGCATTCTGACTCCAGCCCACGTGCATTCACAATGGTTTCATACAGAATTCTCTTTCAGCTCCAATAGTTCTTCCCTGCTTGCTGTTTAATCCTGAAGCAAAGGGTTTGCATCCCCTCTTAGCCTTCATTTTGACAGACTAAATCAACCCAGTCTGTTTAACTCTCTTTAAGCAGTCTGTCCATTATTGAAATCGTGCCAAGAGTCTTCCTCCTGCCCACTTCTAGAAAGAGTTCATCTTTGCTAAATTGTGCTTGAACCACATACATCTTGGATAAATACCTTGCAGGTGATTTGTACCTAGCACTGCTGCTCTTGCAGGGGCTGGCTCTCCTCTGAAGCACTCTGAGAGCACAGTGACCTTTTTTTTGTGGTTTCATTATGGTAATTCAGTTGTCATGGGATCCACATCTTTTCCTCCTCAGACATTTCCAACTGCAAGCATGTAGCTTGTAATGAAGATTCAATTTTTATTCCAAAATGAATCTATTTTTGTTTTAAATTTAAATACCACTCCCGTTAATTCAGTAGTCAGTGTCATCCCTGCCCACATGGTGCTCCAGTCCTCTGCTAAAACCTGTCTTGTTAAAGCCAACAAAGTTGGTGTCATTGGAAGACATCATCTATGTACTCCTGTTCTCATGCTTAGGAGGTAATTTTGGAGGCGTGCTGGGATGTAATTAATGCAACCTGCTTTGGTAAAGGTTCTGGGGCCCAGGTCTCTTTGCCCCTCCTGGCACTGAAGGTGTTGGGTCAGTCACATTAACACCCTGTAGTTAATACAGGTTGTGTGTCAGTCTGGTCTCCACTCACTCACAACGTGCTTGGCTTCAAAATCTCTTCTAAAAACTGGAAGACTCGAAGTCAGCCCAATAGATCTCTCACCATAAGTAAATTAATGTGTTTTCCATCATAGTTTCTTAAATATAGACACTCCTGCAGCTACAAGGTTACATCTGCAAACTCAGGAGCTATTAAAAGTTCTTGTTATATGAGCTGCATCTTTTTCTGGTTTTAGGAAGGGTGACAAGAATTTATTTCAAAGCCATTTGAGATGTGGTAATTTTTTTTGCATCCCTTTGCCACCCGTTATTACCCTTTCCATGTGATTTGTGTGGTCAGGCTGTGTTTACAATATTCTCTTCTTGGTATCCAGACATAGGCAGTGATTAAAACCCTTTAATTTGACTAATAAAACCTTTATTAGGAATTAAATTTTTTATTCACATACTTAAAAAAGACATCAAAGTAAGACTCATCCAAAGGAAAGTGTATTTTTGAGATGATGTTTTTGTAATCTGTTCAGGTCCTAACCTGTGTGCTCTGAGCATAAATAAATCAATGTCACTTCAACTTCTGGAGTTGGAAATCCTTCTTGTTAAGGAGGCTCTGTGTGTGTGTAAGTGTATATATATATGAGAACTGCCTATTCTGAATTGTCCCAGGAGCAAAAGGTCAGAAAGATGCCACCAAGTTCTGGCTGCTCTGCATCAAGGATCTCTTGCCTGAGGGAAGTTCATGAAAATAAGTGTCTGCCTTCATCTACCCTTGTGAATCTGCTGTATCCTGTGTGATGGCAAGACAGCAACAGCAGAGCCACTGTGTTTATCTGGTGTGGTGTGAGTGAGTTGTGGCTCCCAAAATGCTCCCAGTGACAACTCCTGTACCCTGGTGTGCCCTGGGGGTGCAGAGGTGGATGAAGGAGGGGCCCAGGTGCCACCCCTGAGGGCCAACCTGCCTGGGGGCTGTTGAGCCCCTGCCCTGAAATCCACACATTAGTGTGTGTGGGAATATTGATGTGCTTGGACCAGGTGCAGTGCCCTGGGGCTTTGGAAGAGCAGAGCCTGGGGAGACTGAAATCTTTGTGAAATTGAGTATTGATTGCTTTTGCTTGGAGAGCTTTAAAAAATCTAGCCTTAACTCAGGGCCCTAAAACTGTGAGAATATCACAAATTATTCATGTACATTCCACTGATGGGAATTTTTTTATCAGTTTAATCTTCCACATTTAATGCACCTCTAGCACTAGCTCAGCTGTGATGTGTAAAGAGGAGTTACTGGCTCTTCTCCTTACTCTTCCTTTCTTCTTTCCCCTGATACCATTTAGGGCTGGTAAAGTGGTGAATTTTAACCAAAATATTAGCTAAGACACAGGAGAGAAGTTTAAATGAAACTCCTGATGTAACAGGAATGCAGTCCTAAAACCAGCCAGAGATAACCAGCCAGAGACAACCAGCACACAACCACATTGGTTTAACCCCTCAAGACATTCTCTCTGGATATTGACTGGGTCAGGGAGTTGGCCCTGACCTGTTCAGGCTGAGAAAATTGTGCCCAGGTGGGTCATGTGTGTCAAGTTCTTTATGTTGTGCTTCTGCAGGAAATGGGTCCAAATAATGATCATCTCTTTCTGAACAAAAGCAAGAATGCTCTGAAAGTAGGAGCTGGTTATTAAAATGGAATTTGAAGGGTTTTCTCTGAGTCCTTTACATTTATTTTTCTTTGGTTTCTGGCTCTGTCATTCTAATAAAAAATATTTACTTGATCTGTTTATTGATGTTCACTATTTTAATTAAATCTGTTTTCCAGAAACAAAAGACTTTGAGTAATGCTTGCAATAAATATCATGCTTGAATTCTTTGAAGATTTAATTTGAAAATATTCATTTGAAAAATCAAGCAAGGTCCAGTGCTGACACTTTGGACAAAGCATATTTGTTTCCTCTCTCTGATTGATGACATTATCTTCCCAGAGCTGCTGCTCCTCCATAAGGAATGCTGCTTGCTCTACGTAACACACTCAGTTCCCTTTACTATTTGGTCATTGTTATTGGAAGGAGACAACTCAGGGAAATAACAGAAAATATTGTTTGCTCAAATATGCTCCTTATTGCAGTTGTGAATAGGGTTCACCTCTCAGCTTGATTAGGTTTTTTTCAGCTGTGCCTATTTCTTTCTGCTCTGGAAGGTGATTTCTTGGTGCAATCAAGTAAATAAATTCCCAACTCTGAATTAGTAGTTGGTTTAGACCCCAGATTTCAGGCTCCTCTATTTTCAGCATATCCAGCCATATGATTATGGAGAAATATGGAGTAGTAGGAGATAAATTTAGATAAGCTGGACTTAGTTTATACTGGAGCTAGGCTTAGTATTCACCTCATCCTTCTGCTTCAAACTATCCCCTTTCATTTTGACCTGACAGCTGCTGCTTCTTCACCTTCTACACAGGTATTGTCTCACTTTCCCAGCCTTGAACCCCCTCTTTGATCTTTGTGGAGCAGTTTCTCCCTGCAGTGTTTTCAAGGAGTTACTCAGGTGTTGGAAACTCCTGCCACTGTGTGCTTTGTGTTTGAATTGTGTGTGTGTATATGTATTTTGCCCCAGATACAGAATTTAGGCCTGGGGATCATACAGCCCAATTACCAGTGGGAACTCTCCTGACTTATGCTAATTAAATGAGTACCCATGTTTTGTTTTTATGTTGATCAACAGTTTGCTCCACATGCTGTGCTGAGGAAATAGTATTGTGGTTTGTGCAAAGCTATGAAGAGTCTCTATGGAAACAAAATATCTGAAATCTGGGGCAATTTCAGCTTTTGTACCTTACACAGGGAGCACTTGCTACTGATATCAAAGTAAATTCAAGTTTTCTTCATTTAATTGTTCACAATTCATACCAGGTATCTTGGCAGATTCAGCTGTATATAATCTTTGCATGGTACATTGTGTCTTGATTAAATTTTGAATTGAGAATGGGGACAGTGTCTTCCTGCATTCTAGTCAAGGCTGTTGAGATGTTCTTGTTGATGATGACACCTGATATCTATCATGGAGATTGATATTTGCAATTGTGACTCTTCCTTTTTCTGGGACTTTTTTGCTTTCTCTGTGGACAGTTTGATTCTCATCTGTTGCCTTGTAAATGAACTGATAGGAAAAGCTTAGATGGAACTGATGTAAAAGCCTTAATAATGAAGTAGTCCCTTTAATGAGGAAATTATGGGGCAAGTGTTTGGAATTAAATAACTGTGTTCCTCTGACAACAGAGCCAGCCTTTGCCCCCACCAAAGTTTGGTCTGTGGAAGTAAACTGTGTGTTAACCTGCTGAAGTCTCCTTATTATATTCTTTGAGGGGAGCTGGCAGCCTGAGATTTACATCAATGCTCCCCACCCTCCATGAAACTCGGGGTTGGGTTAGTTGATTATAATGGCCAGAAATTGTCTTCAGATTACAGGGGTGGGGTTGGGCATCACCTCTTAAAAAAAAAAAAAATCTCAAAACATCTTCCCAGTGAAGGGACTGATACATAAATCAAAGCAGAAATGTCTTCACTGACCCTGTGCTCAGTTTGCAGAGGGGGAAAAATGTTACTGTCTAGTTTTCCCAAAACCTTCTTGTTCTGTTTCACTCTCTTTTAAGAAATGTTCCCTTGTCTCAGGAGGAAACAGCATCAGCCAGGTGAAATTGAGGAATTCCCTGCTCAAGAAAACAAGTTGCATCTCAGCAGGGTGCTGAGAAACAGCTAGAACAAAAACCAGAGGCTGACAAATTAAGGGAGCTCTAAGATGCATTTTAGGTTATTCTCATGTGACATTTTGTGTGACTCTCTGGTGAAGCACTTAATAGAAAAGGACTTCTGTTGATGTAAAATCAAAGGAGAGGCCAAGATAAAAATTTCAGTGCTTTTGAGGATGCATGAGGCAGTTTTCTGATGTGTGAGGTTAGAGATTGCAGCAGCACTCAGCGCCATGGGCTGGTTCCAGCTGTACCACAGCTGGCAGAACACACTGGCACTCAAGCTCGTGCTCTGGGTGAATCTGTGTGAGGAGAATGGCTCCTCATACAGAGGGTTTGATATTCAGATCTTAATTTCTGTACTGAAAAAGTCCTTCCTTCACTGCACATCTACAGACAAGAGAAAATGCCAATGAAACCTTTGATTTTTTTTTTTCTGACCAGCATTAGTCTTTTTTAGTTCTGAGTGCTGAAAATGAACAAAGCCCACTTCTAAACTTTCTGTACCAGATGTTGCTTTCATTCCTTGCAACTGTTGTTGGTGTTGCTCAAACCAATATTGTCAGAGTGAAAAGTCTTTCTGGGCTGCCTTGTCTGTTTATTAGTATGCTAGAGCTGGCTGGAAGCTGCTTTCTTCCCAGACTGTATCCTTCCCATTTCCTTTTCCTTGACTTTTTTGGTCTTTTTTTGGATGGGGAAAAATTGGCATCTGAAAAGTCAGAAATCAACAGCAGCTCAGTGAAATATTTTTTACTAAAAATGTCACTTAGATGCAAATTCTTTTGTTTTTCAGAAGGCAAAAAGATTTAAAAGGCACTTGACTGAAAAGAGAATTTTTTATTATTTTTATCAAATCTCCTATTTTTACATTCAAAACCACTTGAAATTGAAAACTCCTCACCACAATTAATGTGCATTAATCATTCATCTTGGCAGCATCTGTTCTGAGCCACTGCTCCCCCAGATAAATGTTATTATTCTTGTACTGAAGGTAGGTTTCTATTGCTGGCTGTAGGGATTTTTTTCCAGAGCCTTAATATTCAAATTTCTTGCTTACTCTTAGAAAATATGGAAGTGTCCCTTTCAAAATTACTAGCATTCTTCAACTGACACAGATACCAGTGGATCATCCTAGGGATAGATCATTAATATATATTATTCAGATCAGGTTCAATTATGAATGTTTAGAAACCATGGAGTTCAATGTCAAATTTTAATGCTAACACAGCATTAAGGCTCAGTGGACTCATTTGATGAATGGCAATAATTAGTAAATATCAGTTCTCATCAAGGCTACATGTTTAAGCTGCTTGCTTTGGAGAATAATATGTGATATGCAATAAATATATAATAATCTGGTTTTGTCTCAGAGATGCTCATTTAGAGCCCCCTTTTTAAGCCCTGTGGGGAAGCTCCAGGGGCATGCCCTTCATCAGAAAGGTTTCTTTGAGTGAAAGACCAAGTTATTGAACACAGAGGCCTCATTAGTGCAGGTAGTACTGCAAAGCACCATTTGCAAACATTCCCTTCTCTTCAGCAAAGCTGTTTGGTCCAACTATGTTTATCCTTGGTGTTTGCTATTCTTGAATATTTGCACATATGTTCTGGGGAAGCCTGCTGTTCCTGCTGATACCAATCTGCATGGGAACCAAGGGATGTGTCAAAGGAGTGCATCATCTCCTGATGATTTATTATCCTCCAGGGTACAACACAAGCAAAACTTTTTAATCTTCCTGAGAAACAAAAGAATAAAGGACTTTGTGGCATTTCTTCCTGCACATTGTGAGTGGATGCAAGTGTTGCCAAAGAAGCCCAAAGTCCCTGGAATAAAATACTGTGGAATAAAATATTATGGCCAGTTACTCAGTGTTGCCCTGCTTCGTCCTCCTGAGATGTCCAGTCCTGCTCAGCTGTGGGGTTGGGTTTTGTATGTAAAGGAACCCTCACTTGAAATATGGTGGGCTGAGGAATAAAACAAGGGAAGTGCTGCCAGGAACACTGTCTTAAGAGAGTTGCAGAAAGATGGGATAAAATGACCTGACAGATTAGACATAGGCAGGGCTTTTTCCTTTTGGGCAAATTGTGGTCATCTAAATAGCATCCATGAGAGATGCTGGAAGAAAGGACAGATTTGGGGAAGAAAGAGAGGGTCATGCATACTAAATGGGACATTAGCTTGAAAATAATGACACTGAGGGGGAAAAAATCTCCTAAAGTAGCAATTAGGTATCGAGTACAGTTATTCTTCTGGGAGGAAGTTATGGATGTGTGTCCTTGGGAATGTTGAGCAAAATCATCTTTGCAGGTACTGTGAGGCTGTTGTTGTTCCTGGTACTGGTGTTTTCATATGATCCTGAGAATCTGGAAAACACCTAGAAATTTGCTGTTGAGGTGACCCCAGGCTGAACAGTCTTCAAGAGTGGCTAAAGACTCTGTCCTATAGCAAATCCAGGGTGGGCACAGTTGACTGACTGCTTTTAGAAGGGAGCTCAGAGTGGTAGCAGATTTAACCAGGCTCTGGAAGCTGGAAGTTAAACCTGGGCCAGAGATAATGTATAGATTGTTAATAAGTCAAATATTAGGACAGTTTACCTAAAGCCATATTAGATGCTCCAACACTTGTTATCTCCATCCAAACAAGAGAAGCTCAGTGTCCAGCACTCAGGAGCTGTTCATGGATGCTGGAGCTCCTGGCTGAACTCTGCTGCTGAGCTTTTCCTTGGACACAAAGGAAAAGGGTGGGTTTTGCATTAAGGAGGGAAAGGAGAGTGTTTGTTTAAGAGTTTACAAATGAAATGACAGAAACCAAGTAACTCCATACTTTATTAATTCTTCAGGGAGATCAGAGATTGCTTTTAATCAGTCTCTGACAGATATTTTACTTTTTTTTTGGTTGTAGTTTTCCTTGTTTTCTGTGCTAAGAAAACACTCACTGAGTTAAGTGGGGTAATTCATCTCCTGTGTGTAGGAATTGTTTCCATAGCTGAGGCTCAAGAAATGTTCCCAGTGTTCATTTATCTTATCAGGACCCAGTTTCTGATTTTTAGGAGAGTGACTTCAATCTTTTTTGTTTGTTTTTGGGTTTTTTTAATCATTTTTGAGGCTCTTCTCACAAACACAGCATGTGCTGCAGGTCCAGTAGGTGTTTAGGCAGTGATCTGGTAATGGAAAGGTGTCATCTGCTTGTATTTCTTCCAGGCACTTTTAAACCTCACCAGAAAAGGGATATGTGATCTTTTTATTCCTTATTTTCACGTTTCAAAAAGAAACCCTCTGCAGTGGTAAATGGATTGTAAACACATTTGATCTGAAATAAAATCTTTCTAGTGAGAGGGAGAAGGAAGAAGACTGAGCACCTAATCTGAAAAATGTACTGTTGGCTCTGAGCCCACTGTCCTCAGTTTGTATCGAAGTGAAAGGTTTTCTGGGCAGCTCTGCCCATGTCTTAACCTGATTTTGCTGAAAGCAAGCTGCCTTCCCCATGCTGATGAGAATTATGAGTAGCAGCATTTCAATATGTTTTCCTTGGTGTAAATTAGGAGTAATTCAATTGATATGAGAAGTGTCTTGGGTAGAATCAGGTAAAAAAATCTGGATAAAACGTTTGGGGATTTTTTAATCCAGTACTGCTTGGGCTGGCTCAGTTCAGAGTATGTCATAAATTATTGTTATTTTGAGGGCAACAGGTTTCATTTAAGCTCTCAAATAACCACCTAATGAAGCATAGAAATGGTTCCCCTACCTGTGTGCTGCTACAGCTGAAATGGAGGAGGCAGGTGGAGGCAGGACAGCAAAGCTGAGGGGCTGTGACCTTACCCAGTGAAGGCTGTCCAGGACCCCAGGAGCAACTGGGAGTAGGATCAGGGTCTCCTCAGTCCCAGACTAGCACCTAATTCAGTAAAACCAACTCCCTCTGAAAAATAATACCTTTGATTTTTTTCAGACTATTTTAACATTTTATTGCCAGAGATCTCTGCTTTATCCATACAATAAAATCAGCCTTAGTGTCTGTTTTCAGACAGCCATCCATTTTCTGTGCTGATACCAAGCTCCTGCTCAGTTTAGCTTCTTTCTCAAGGGAATGAGGGGCTGAAGAAGCCCAGCCAAAGGGATGAAGTTTATTTTATTGCCTTGAAGATGTGCCGTGTGCCAGGTTTGCAGCTCTGTCAGTGCTGCAGCTCAGTCAAGGGAGAGAAATTCTCGTTTCTCCCAGTTGTGGCTCCAGCACAGAGTGTCCCACAGATGGGACATTCCTGTCCCTGCACTGACAGCTACAAAGCCTGGAAAAGCCTCCTAAGCTGCACCCTCTCCAGCCTGTGGGATGCTATGGAAAGCTGCTTGGCACTCTGCCTGCACACACGCCAGGCTAAGTGCTGCACTGGGTGCCAGAATGAGAAGGAGCCACGAGCTGCCAGGCCAGTTCCCAGTGACCCATCTCGTCCTGCCTTCTGTCCCTCCTGGTGTGCAGAGCCACAGGCTGGGGGCTGGCACTGGGACAGGATCAGTATCCAAGGGAAACTCTTCTCTTAAATGTACGTGTTTGGTAGCACGTTTGTGTGAGGGCTGGTTTAAATCTGATTTAGTGCCACAACACGACACGAAAGAACTTCACGAGGGCACGGTGATGAACAAACCAGGAAAAGCCTGAGTTTATTTACAAAACTCAATTTTATACATTTCCAAAGGTGCCTGTGGATTGGAGGATGAAATCCCACCTCCCAAACCACATTGGTCAAAACAACTGTCAATCGACTTTCTTGTCCTACCTAAAAATATGTAAACAACGAAGGACAGTTAGGAAAACAAAGCTATTGTTTATAGTAAGAAGTGTGGGGAAGTAAAAATTCTGACTCCAATATGAAAGACAAATCAGAAGGCCTAGAAAAATCCTCAAAACCAGGGTGACAATTTAGTTCAAAGATCGTTTTATGGTTCATCTCAGCAAGCAGTATTTTGGCTTATTTAGGTGGTATTACATTACCCGTAAAAGTTTTGTAATTGCTTTTACTTCCCAAAAGTGTGGTTGTGACCTTCTTAAGGAGGAACTGTGGTCATTAATCTTTAAGATTAATAATTTTATCCACTCATCTGAATTCAAGAACTTTTAATAGTTCTCAGCCACAAAGTAACAGGAAATACATCGTGGGAATTTCCTCTAACTCCATTTCATCCTCTTTTTCTACCACAAAGGCAATATCAAAAATATTTCAGTTCCCACATCCACATAGTTGCCAGTGTTTTAAATCCTCCAGATGACTGTATTGTGGCCTGCCTATTTGCCTTTTTCTCACCTTGGGAGATAGGTGCTGCCAGTCTGGATGACTTCTCCAAGGCTGTAACAAGCATGTCTTAATGCAGAGAGATGTAGGAATAACCTTCAGATCCTGGGGCAGTCTGGCATTTTATTCCTGCCCTTTGATGCTTGTGTTTTGGATTTTACAACCAGTGATGCTTCAAGTCAGTTGGCTGTTGCTTAGACATATATTTTATTGTTAGAATATTATTATTGTTTTCAAGGCAGAGCTAGCTACCTTTCTTCTCTACTGAAATGTATTTAGAGCTTGTAGAATGTGCAGTCTCTATGGATGGCCTTGTCTTGAAGAAATAAGTGACCACCATTAAAAGATATAAATTAGTTCATGCTTGCTAAAAACCACTTCTTTGGAGAAGATGAAGGAAAAATTTTATTGTAAAGCACCTTTCTTCTTGTGAAGTAAGTGAAATGAGGCATAAAGTAGTACAGGACCTTATATAAAGGATTATGTGTGTGGAGAAGGAATATGCATAAAAATTACCATGACTGCTGCGATAAGTTTTCAGATTAACAAAAAAACCTCACCCAAAACTAAAGAGAACTAACTGACATTTAAAACTTGCCAGAAAACTCTTACCTAAACATTGCAGTCTGAGAGTACATCAGTGAGACAGCAGCCTATGTAAGGTTTTGCACACACATTCAGGGAATTTTACAATCATAAAATGTCCTGAGCTGGAAGGGACCCACAACAATCATTGAAACAAAAGAAAAAACAAAGCCCCCAAACACCACAGATTTAGTTGCCACAAATTTGAAGACAAGTTGTCCCAAACCTAGGGAAGAGATTTGACCTCTGCTTTCATGGCATGATGATGTCCAAAGCTGGTGGTTGTTGCCCCTGTGATGGTTGAATTAAGCCCACTGAAGTGCAGCTCCCCACAGCTGCACTCCCCAGCCCAGGGAGCTGCTTGAAGCTTTCTGGGTGGGTTTTGCTGAGTGCTGCTGTAAATGGGCAGCCTCCAGTGCCTCCCTGCAGCGTTCAGCAGCAGCCAGGACATCTCCTGCTCTTTTCCAACACAGGCACCCAGACACCCTGCAGAGCCTCCAGCACCTGTGTTTGCTCTGTGCCCTGTTGCTGCCCTGGCCCTGGGTAACCCCGGCTGCTCCCTGATTCTCTCCTCCCTCTCTGATGTGCTGCATCTGTCTGCAAGCATGAGAGGGAACGTCCCAGTGCTGGCTGATGCTGCAGAGTGTTGGGGGCAGCACAGGTGCTCCCCAAGGGGCTGTGCGGGTCAGAAGCCCAGCTGGGAAATGCCCATCAGTGCTCAGGCAGTGGCAGCCCCAGAGCTATAAATGACTGCACCAGTGGAAATGTGCTAAGCTCAGCTGATGGCACAGCACAGATTTAATGGTTGGAATGATTTCCCCTGAGCTGCAGAGATCACCTCCTTACATCTCATTTGCTTTTCTTTTGTATTTTACATAGGGGAACCCCACAGTTTGGAGAAGTACCTTATCTCTGGTTATGACAAAGAATTGAAGCTGGCTTCCCATATGATGGAAAGGGGTGTCAGGAGCAGGGATGCTTGGACTTGCACAGGCACAGCTAGTTGAGTTCATTCCTGTAACTCCTTCATTCCCAGATCAGTACAGTACAGAGCCAGCTGGAATTATTTTGTGCTGCAAGCAATAACTAACAGCACAAGAAAACATCTGTGGGGAGACAGCCCAGTGCTGTACTGGGAATAATAAGACTGACATGGCAAATTCATCTTCCAACTGTTGTCATCTGCAGCACTAAGGATTTTAAATGTGCTTTGAGGAAATCGCCCTTCCATGCCTGCTGTGTGGATGCAGGCAGCAGGGTAGGAACTCTTTGGGTACCATCTGATGATGGCTGCTGTGGGCTGGAAGGATGACAGAGTGGAGGAGAAAGATCAGCTGAATATTAGAGATGTGGAAACATTGATTTCTCAGGAGTACAAGCCCTCACTCCACCTGGAAAAATGTTATTTCCAGAAAATGTGCTGTACCAGTATTCTCTGCCTTTTTGTATAGGAGTTTGGCCTTGGAAGGAGGCAAAATAGTTCCTTGACTGAAAAATGGTGTGTTTCAGAATGATTGCTTGGGAGGAGCCTGAAGTTTATACTTTCCCCGTTGTTTCTATCAGTTGGTATCAATGTCACAGAACTGTTGAAGGAGACCTCTTTACCAAATATAGATTTATTGTGTTTTGTTTGGTTTTAGATTTTGTATGTGAAAAACTTCCACAAAGTTGAGAAATATTTGTAGCCTAATATTTTCATATTAGGAATATTGGTCAAATTCAATCCTAACCTCCTCAGAAAAACACCTTTAACTGAGCCACCCTGTACTCCACTACAGCCCCTTTGCAGAGATCTTGCAACTGGTGTCACCATTTCTTGAGCACTGAGAGTAAGCTGAACCTTGTTTCTCTGTCAGTGAGAGACAGGAATACCCTGCATTTTATGTTCCCCTGCTGTACAAAAGGCTTGAACAAGGAAGGAGCAGCATTACTTATTGTTTGAATTGCAAAAACACACAGCACCAGGGTGCTTATTCCAAGATCAGCCATGCAGCAGTGCCTGTGTGAGGGCAGCTTTGCAGATGTGTGGGTCATTTGGGGGGGTGTGTATTATTTGCCCTAAGGAGTTCTTATATGCAGCCAGGGTTTAAATGCCCAGGAAGGTCTGTCCTCTACAGCTGGGTCTTTGTATCCAGGACTTTGGTTCCTTTCTCTTTTTCCAGATGGCTGGACCATCTCTCTTGTTTAGACTGCAGCAGTGGCTCAGATGCTGAATTCTGCCTTCATCTGACACCTGTGCTTTCAGTGCCTGCCATCCCAGAAATACAGGGGATCTAAAAATGGGTTAAAACATAGTCTCTCATCCAACATTTTGTTATGTTTGCACCTAGGGTTTGGATTAATTTAAAATCGATTTAAATGTGACTTACAGATCTGTTGTGCTATTATTCAAGGTAATGAAACCAGCAAGATGCAGATCTCCTGTGCCAGCCCCCAAAATGATTCAATACTTGCCTCGTTTGTGGGTGGTTTTAAATGGAAGGATTATGTGTTTGGCTGGTGGGATGCCTTGCTGTGAAGTGTGTGCAAGCAGATATTTAGGCTGTATCTGCAAAGGCTGAAGCTGTGAGCTGCAGCAAATGAGATTTCTTTTTAATTTTTTTTCTTTAACTGATGTATAGACTGTGAGGAGACTCTTCAGTGCTCTGTAGATAACATAATCCGTGTCTCCATGAGTTCTTTGGTCCAGTACTCAGCTGGTGTTCCAGTGCTGGATGCAGGAGGAAGAGGAGCTGTGCATCTTTAGAGAGAGGGGACAGCGAGTGAGGGAAATCCTACTGTAATCCAGGGAAAGTGTTTCATCTTGCAGTGAAAAAGGCAAGAGCCTGTGCCACTTATTGCCTGTCATCACTTGCTAAAATAATTATTTTGATTTATAAATGAGATTCAAAGGAATTAATGTATGACTTTAGTGTCTTTATCTAAAAGTGTGAGAAGGGCTCTTCAGAGAATGTAATTTCATTTTGTGCTTGCACACTGCTAAGCATGGGGCAGTCCTAACAAACAGCCAGGCTCCTGGGTGCAATCTCAGTGTTACTAACAGTAATTCAGAAAAGCAGAACTGAATTGCAGCTCCTTCTCAAGGCATCATCCTCCCTCCTCTGAGAAGTGCTAGTCTAACCTGACCCTCACCAGGATGGACAAAGCTCCATTGTCTGTAACCAAGAGGTTCCTCAACTTTTTCAATCACCACCTGCAGCATAAAGCTGGGCCTTGTGGTGTAATCTGTAAACCAGCAGCCCTGAGCTATTTCAGAACCTGGAGAAGTTTTTGCCATTTGAGCAAAGAACATCTTGGCTTGACTCCAAATTATATTAATTCTCATCCCAAATTGGTTCCTCTACATGGCCATTTTTATGCTGTGACATAAACAGAGGCAGTGCTGCAGTGTTGGCAGGCAGCACCACCAGAGCACCCAGCTCTGGAATGGGACCCTGCACTCTCTTCTGGGCTGCCCATGATGGAGGGGGATGAAGCCTCAGGGCTGTCATCACTGACCTCCCTGGCTGTGCTTTATTGCAGTGGGCCTTGCCTGGCTTTAGTTTCCATGAAAATAGAATGAAATAAGTACTCTGCTTTTGGGGCCCTTTAGCAATCACTGAAGCTTGGCATGGAACTGGGGAACTTCCTCTGGGGTACCAGGAGCCCTGGACTCTGTGGTTTGTACAAAGTCAAATACAGACTCCATGCTATCTGAAAACATTTTTTTTTTCCTGAAAAATATCACATTTTCTTTCCCAGATTTCTTCTGAAGTCTGTTTTTTTTGATTTTGCTTTAAACAATCTGATTCTTGCATTAAAGGCTTTTGGGACCTTTTGTTTCTAATGAATGACAGAAAAATTGGCATTTCTTGTTGTTGCTGCTTTTTCCCTCTGCTCTAAAAACAGCAACATTTTGAGCCAGCTCTGCTTTTTCCTCTGTCACTAGGAGATGTGTTTCAAGTGTATGAGATAAGAGTGGTAAGGGAAGTGTGGGTCATAGCAATTGCTCTCCTCATGCCAATTCCATCCTGCAGGAATCAGGAGGAGCTGAAAGGCCAGCCGTGTGTTTATTTTGAGATTACACTGATGTTAAATCAGTGCCCAGCATGCCCATCTAATGCTGCCACATAGGCTTGGTGAGCTCTTGCCTGAAAATTGTATTAATACAGGAAATGAGGGATTGAACTATCCTCTTGATCCTGACAATAGGAGTTAATTTGAGTAAAGGGGACAGGGGCCAGGTTAAGACCAGTGGCTGGGATATGTGAAGATGGTGCGTTCTATATTGAGGGGCTGAAAAGTGGAGCCTTCATTCTTTTTGCCCTGCAGAAAGTCCTTGGGAACTTCTATGGCTTTGTAAATGTTCTAAAACCAGTGCAGTATTTGTTTCAGCTTGATGGCAAAACCCTGTGATGCACTTCTCCCTTGGGCTACTCCTACCTGGGTGTAATAAAACACTCCTACAGAGAAGCACCCAAAAACTACTACAACTGGTCTTCCTTAAAATTATTTCAGCAGTAGTGAAGCTGTGGAATTGGATGGCTTTGCTAAATCAGCGTGAATGAGAATGTGATATGAGTGGTGTTATCAGTAAAGTGCTCTCACCAAGGTACACCACAAATATTTATTTTCTGGTCTAAGATTTGTAGACTTGAAGAAGAAAACCTTTTCCCTGTCAAAATGTCTCCAAACTCTGACACAGGGTTCCCAGGTAATGACTTCATCTGGAACACTGTGAAGTACTGGGTGTGCAGTCATGACAAAACCATTTGCAATCTGTAAAGAAAAGCATTAATAAATATTTAAGCCTTTTTGTCCTATTTTAGTTTCATTCTATAAAAGCAAATACATGTCATGCTTAAAAACCTCAGTAATTCTAGCCCTCTGATCTGTAATGAAAGAGAAGAATAGTATTAAAAAACCCTTAAGCCTGTGTTTGTACCAATTTCTAAAAGACTGTGTCGACAACTGCATTAAAAATTATGAGCTTTTCCAGAAGATTAAGATGTTTTCAGAAATAGATACTCAAACCAGCTGGCAAACTAATTTCAATGTTTGCCCAGTCATTTTATTTGTTAGTAAAACTGGGAATGAGATGATGGCAAAACTGGGCAGATGTTGCAAGTAGGTTTGGGGTTGTTTCTGCAAGAAGTCTGTTTCATCCTGGAGCGGGCCCCTCGGTGGTGCCAAGCTGTGCCTCCTTCCTGGATGCTTTTAAGGCATTGTTGTCCCTAAAAGAAGCAGTCATGTTTGAAAACCCATCTGTTTGAACACCACAAACCCATCCTGTAGATAAATGCGGGAGTGTAGAAGAGGGCTGGAAGCAGCTGCTCTCAGGAATGTCTCCCATTGTCCACCAGAGAGGCTTTGCTCCTCCTTCCACCACAGCAGCTCCTGCTTGGCACCCCAGGAGATCTGCTGAGGGAGGAGAGAGCCTGGCTTAGTGCTGGAACTTGGGTAAAGTCACTTCAGTCTGCAGGGAAAATGAGTGGCTCTGAGCTGCTCTACCAAACCTTGTAGTGAGGCTGGATTTTAATCATGAGCTCTGAGATGTTTACTGACTGCAATGTCCAAAACTTCATTTTTTTTCTCCCAATATCTATGGATTCATAATGTCCTGCTCTGTGGCCTTGGAGACATGATGGCATTTTCTTCTATATTTCTTCTTTCTGAAGGTTTTCCAAACACAGCTCTGGTTTCAGAAGAGAGAGCAGGATTTCAGTCTCTGTCCTTCCAGCTGGTTGACTTTGCATTCCTTGAGCTGTTTGCCCAACTCCAAGAAAATATTTCTTTGCTTCCTCTTCCCAGAGGTAAAACTTGCTGCTGCCATCCTTACAAAGTAAAGGACCTGTCTGGGTGGAGAGGGATGCAGATGTTCAGTTTCTACCTTGCAGCCCCACTGTAAGCATGATGCCTCTGTGCTGGCCCTTCTTCCTCTGTCAGAAGTCAGACAACCCTCAAAGACAAGTCAGAATGTCTCCTGCAATGTATGGCTGAGCTCACTAATCTGTCCCTCAGACCCAGGGTGCCTTCTGTCCTCAGACCTGAGACACAGCCCTGAGACTAAGTGTGGCTGACACACCTGAAGGGCAGGATCCCATCCAGAGGGACCTGAACAAGCTCCAGAAATGGGCCCAGGGGAACCTCATGAGGTTTGACAGGGCCAGGAGCTGGTGCTGCAGCTGGGTCAGGGCAGGCCTTGGTGTCAGTCCAGGCTGGGCAGGAAGACATGGAGAGTAGGACTGGGGAAAGGACTGGGAGGTGCTGGTGGATGGGAGGATATGACCCAGCCGTGTGTCCTGGGCTGCATCCAAAGCTGGGTGGGCAGCAGGGAGGGAGGGGATTCTGCCCCTCTGCTCTGCTGAGACCCCACCTGCAGTGCTGTGTCCAGCTCTGGAGGCTCCAACAAGAAAAGGACATGGACCTGTTAGACTGAGTCCAGTGGAGGGCACACAGGTGATCAGAGGGATGGAGCACTTCTCCCATGAGACAAGGCTGAGAGAATTTGGATTGTTGAGCCTGGAAAAGAAAAGGCTTTGGAGTGACCTAATTGCAGCCTTTCAGTACCTGAAGGGAGCTGACAAAGCTGAGAGGAGACTTTTTACAAGGGTGTGTAATGACAGGACAAGGAGGAACGGCTTTAAGCTGAGAGTAGGTTTAGGTTGGATATGAGATCTCTGTACTGTGAGGGTGCTGAGGCTCTGGCACAGGGTGCCCAGACAAGCTGTGGATGCCTCACCCCTGGAAATATTCAGGGCCAGGGTGGGCAGGGGTTGGAGCAATCTGCTCTTGTGGAAGTTGTCCCATGGCAAGGAGGTTAGAACTAGGTGATATTTATAGTCCCTTCCAGCCCAAGCCTTTCTGTGATTCTATGACTGACCTAGTTGCTTTCCTCCCCTTCTGGGCACTTGTACTTGGGTGTTCTGGCATCACTGATATATGTGGCCAGCTGTTATTTTCTCTAAAATTTGTATGAAATCAATATGTCCTGACATGAAAACAAATGCCATTCTGCTGCTGTGGAAAGGCACAATTTATCTTTTGGAGGGAGCTGTCTGCCAATAGCATCTTAATACCCAGAAGAGGTCACCAGGATTGGGATGATTGAAATTTTCACTTTCAAATGCATGACTTTTTTTTTTTTTTCTGCTGTTAAGCAAAAACATTTCAAGTGAGCCTTGTAAATTTTTGCCAGCCTGAGGCAATCAGCTTCTTTAAAGGGTATTTCTTATTTTAAAATACCATAAAATAGAAATAAGTGCACAGGGAGATATACAGTCCACCCACTACTGATGTATGTCTTTATGGTATAGGCATACGTTATATATGGTCCTATGCATCTGCCAACTGCTCAGCTTAAAGACTCTCAGTCTTTCCTTTCGAAATCAATTTTTGTGCAGAGAATTATAAACATTTTGTTGAGATATGCAAATCAAATAAATTTGCCAATTAATTTAGAGCAAAGCAGAGCGTCAAAACCAGAGACAAAAAGATGCAATTCTTGGTCTTGCTTTTGCCACTTAATATTTAGCAACTTCCAGAGCTGAAATACATCCTCTAAGAGAAATTCCCCAACAGTTTAGTCCCTTCTTAAAATTTCACGAGTCTTGCCAATCAGAATCCCAGTGCCAAGGTAACTTGTTTCCTACAGATTCAGGATGCTAAGTAAAGGATACACCTACACAAGCAATGATGCAATGCTTACTGATTTAGGCATGTGCAGCAGGCCAGATTGGCTGCCTGTCTGTCCCTCCTGAGGAAGTTCAGCACCTCACAGTCATCCTGGACTGCAGCCTTAGGACTGTGTGTTAGGCTGGTTCTGCAAGAGCTGTTTTAAGCCTTCCCAGCCACCTGCAGTTCCCTGGCTTGCTAAAAGCCACCTGGTGAGGCTGGAAGTAGTGCCCATGTTTGCTAAATCCTCTGTCAAATAGTTTCCTTGCACTTTCATTGGGAATAGTCAGTACTTTGGCACTGCCTAAGTCACATTGAGCAAACCCCCAGACTAAGACATACATCTGTCTTTATCCTTCCCACCTTAGCAGCTGAGAATAAACATCTGCAACAAATAATCCAGGGTAGCTGGAAGGGATTTGGTTGTCACCACCCAGGCACTATTTGTGGTTAGAGCATGGTGGCCACAGGCCTTGGTGCAAGGGATCAAATGGACCCATCAGTTAATTGATGTCATCCTTGCCTGTGGCTGAACCCTTCAGTCCTGGTCCTTGTTAGGGAGGAGTAGGAGGTGGCAAAGAGCAGTAGGCTGTAAATAGACCTGGGGGAAGAGCTGCAATACCTAAACCCAAACATTAACAATGTTAGGATTAATTATGGGAACAAGCTCATTTGTACAGTTTGGCAGAAATTCCAGTGGGGGATTCTGCTGGAGGCAATGGTAAGTTACAGACAAAACCTATGATTTAAGCTTGAATTTATTTTCTTTAATAAAATCAAATTGTTAGTAATGCTGAGAGCTTGAAGTGGGAGAAAAGCTCCTGTGGTTTTTTATGCTTTAATTCATAAATATAGCTGTCATCCTAAGAATGCCAGTGTATTATTCTTTGCATTCCAGGAATGCATGATTTGGGGGAGATGAAATGAGCTGTCCAAAGTCAGGAACACCTGAAATCTTCTTTCTCCTTTGTTTTGGTAGGCTATTGAACATTATCTGGTTTCCTTTAAATCCCCAGCTCTCCCAAAAACTTGGCTAATTTGTTCTTATTCCATGTCTGCAGAAATTAGGTCTCCTGTTCCAGTCTGCCAGATTGCCTATAAGAGAAAGCCCAGCAGGCACTGAACTGGGTGTTAGGCAGGCATGGAAAAATATAAATTCAGTGTCAACTACAGTTGGTTTCATGCTAGTCATGAGATTTCATGTCATACCTCCCCCTGGAAACTGCAGGGAGCAGCCATGAAGCACAGCAGAAGTGTTAATTGCTTTGTGTTGTCCTGCACACAGTGCAATTAGTATGTCATCATCTGCAATGGACTTGGTAAAACAGGGTGAAATTTTTCAGATGGAAAACTGGAGAAAGTGTTTTTCATTATTTTTAGTTCCTCCTTGCTTTATCATCTTACTAAAGGAAACTGAATTGGACAAACCCTCAGCAAGAACAGCCTGAGGAGCAATTTACCAGTAAGCAGAAAAGAAGTGGTTGACCAATTTAAGCTGCTGACAGAATTATTATTTATAAGTTTGTCACTTTAAGGGCTTTGGCTCTTTGCTGTGTCACACAGGTAATTCTACTGGTGTTATAAGGCAAAGAATTGGGTATGAACCTTACACAAAAGGTGTTTTCTCTTCATGTGCTGTGTCCATCCTGCAGGGTGGGAGACCTGGCTGGTCTGCAGAGCATGGCCCTGGGCACAGAAATGACTTTTTCTTTGCACAGAAATGCCTTTTTCCATCACAAACCTGGTGCTAGGGGTTCCTAACGAGTTCAGCTGTCTTTGAATCAAGCTCTAAATAACAAAAAATCTCTCTGCAAAAATTTCAGAGGTGAGCTGTGGAATAAGTGCATAGATAGGTCAGCAGACCCAGCTGTGGGACTTACAGGCTCTGGTTTTGCATGTGAGACAAGGCAATTGCCTGTTTCTCTCGGGTTTGGATTTCAGGAGTGATTTTCTCCCCTGCCCCCTCTGGCTGTGTGGCAGTGCAGTGATGTGTAACGAAGCAGTTTTGTCAGTGCTCATCTCAGTCAGTGTGTCACACTCAGCATTCTCTGCACTGAACATTCAGGTGCACTTTTCCTTAGTTATCAGGGGCACACATGGATTCTTGTTGGGTTGTGGGAAATAGCCCTGCTGGTTTTTCTTTGTTGTGTAGTATCAATGTTTAAAGATAACTGGTTCAAAGAACATGGTTATGTGCAGCATTTTTGTGGTTGGCAGCAAAGACAGAAATGGGCATTTCATCCTTTACAAGTTTGATTTTATTTTGTTAATCTGATGGTCGGTGCTGTTGCATTTTTAGTCTATATTTACCTATGGATCACAGCTTAGCCCACTAAAACTGGGCCATTTGCCATCACTGCATCTTGTGCAAAGCATGTTCCAATAGCAGTCAACTTATCCCCACCTTGTCTTTCCTCTGCCTGCCACAAAGTCCTGAAATAATTCATTTGACATATTTTACCAGACATGCGCTTGAACATTTTTATTAACTTGCCACATCTGTCCTCGTGGTGGAAGAACTGGTATCTTAGCCAGTGAACACTGTTTATATGTTTTGTTGGTGTCTTGCATCAGTACTTCAAATGCTCCAGTGCCCAGCCATAAATAAATGCCTTTCCAAGTGAGATATAGAGGAAGACTTCTCCTCCCTGATGCATCTTGTTTGTGGGTGCATGTGCTATGCTGCAACAGTGATCTTTTCCTACTGCAATCATTGCCTATCATAAATCTTTGTTTAAAATTAAAAATTTACAATAAACTTAATATTCTCATGATGTACTTGTGTATTTTATGTAGAGCCCATTGCCACAACATCTGAGTATTTCCAACAGCTGAAGGAATTTATCTGCACAGTGTTCTAAAGGGGGTAGAAACATCCTTATTCTGTAGTTGAACTCAGATTTCATCCTGCAAGCAAGAAGATTTGGGGTCTGTTCTGATATTCTCTCCAGCTACAACTTCTTGGTTTTCTGGATGAATAATGGTCTGGAAATTTTTTATTCTTTAATCCCTTGTTAGGGCCAAGCCTGTCTGCCCTCAATGACTTTTTCTATTTCATCCTATCACTAACATTCTGGCACTTGTAGAAGAGAAGTTCAGTGAGTGACAGTTATACATTTTGTGCAGCACTGATTGAGAGAGGTGATTTCTACTGAAGTAAGAATTATTCTGACAGTCTCATTACTGTCAATTAAAATTAATGCAGTCCTGAAACTGTGAGTCTTAGTCCGGAGTATCTACTAATTGTTGCCCAGATGGAAAGGTACCCTCCATGGACAGCAAGAAAAAGCTTCCTCAGGGATAAAATCACTAAACCAAAGTAATTACAGGACTCAAAATTTGATGCTGTCCTCTGAGAACAACATGATCTGCTCTGTTCAGGTACTATTTCCCCTTACAAAGAAACTTAAAAGAGAAAGGCAACACGGGTCAGTTTGGCATTTTAGAAGAAAAGTTCCAGATTTCATTCTTAATGTACCACACATACATCTACAAGATGGTTTATGAATTGCAACACACATATGAGAAACTAATTTTTAGACAAATAATTGGTAGTTAAAAGGTAATTTGGACCATCTTTATCTTTCAACTTTTCATTTTCTTAGGATGAACAGCTGGGTCTGTTCTGGGCTTAGTAAAATTGTCATAACATAAGTGACAATTGCACTTTCTTTAATTATTACCAGTGCTGAGCATGAGGCAGACTGCTGAGTAACTGGTTCTCTGTGAAGGAGTACTCTGCTGTATATAATGAGTACACACACACACCTTGAATAGATTAACTCCCTTCAGCCTCTGTAGATGTGATAGAAGAGCAAAGAGTTTGGAAAGGTTACAGAGATTATTGACTTTCATGCCTCAGTTGAAACGGAAGCTTATTTGTCCTGGGTTATTCCAGCAGCCCATTTACAGGAAAGTTTCTGTGCATTCACTGAAATATTTTATTTCCTCTTTCCTACAGGAAAGCCTTCCCTTTTCCATTCTTCACACTCAGAAATCCTAGGAATGCAGATTTAAGTGGCTTTCCAGTACCTCTTCTCTATTTCTAGCAAGCTAATTAAATCAGTATAGGGTCTGTCTTTTAAACTCTACTGTGTATTTAAGAGTTTATCTGTGCTGCCTGACTCTGACTAGTTTCAATGACTTCAGGAACTGGTATTTCACCCAGGGGTGTGTATCACCCCAGACAGCCTCTGTGCATGATAGGGGCTCTGGCTGGTTGTGCTCTTTTAATTTCTTTTTCCTATTCTGAGCATGCCGCTTCCAAAAGTGACAAATATGACAAAATGGTGACACTTTCAATTTGTTGGTACCCATGCCCTCAGGCAGGACATATTATATCTCTGGGGGGAAATTGGGATTCTAGGAATCCAGAACAGAGGGAAAGAGGATTGAATTAGAGATGAGATGCTGTTTGACTTCCTCAAAAGTCCTAAATCTAGGGCTGCAGACTACAGAACTTGCAGCATGTGTCATGAAATCTGCCCTCGCACCTCCTGGTTCCTACTGGGATCTCATCCTCTGTTCATAGGATTCTGTCAAGGCATCTTTTTCTGGATTGACTCTGCACACCCATTCTGTGAACCTTTTCAATAATATCTCTCTCTATCAAAGCTGCAGCTCCCAGTTTTCAGCACTGCAGTGTATCATACCAGCCCCCAGCATCCTTCCCAGTGCCCAGGAAGGCAAAGCTCACAGCATGAGAAATGCACAACAGCTTAACAGGCACCAGAAGCACAGAGGCCACAAACCAAAGGGAGCAGTGCTGGCAGGTGGCTTAAGAGCCAATTTGGGGACAGATATGTAATAGGCCGGGGTGAAATGAAGCTCCAAGAACACTCTGAGATGCTTACCAAGGCTATCTTCTGTCTCTCCTATGTGTTTGTCCCTGAATCTGTCCCCATGAAATTGCAAATGCAAAAACAAACCAGGCTATTCAAACTCACTGTACGTGCATTAAAAACAAATCACCCCGTCCCACCTCGGGAAGGTAATTGGCAAACCCAGAATGCATGAAATAACTGCAAAGCTGAGAGCAAAGCAAGGAGTGATGAAAATATCAGTCTCCAACCTGTGTGTTAGTGATGCATCTGAGCCATAAATACCAATTACTGGCCACCAGCTGCAAGTCAGCCTTATAGTTCAGGGCTGAAATGCCTGCTTTTCCCTCCCTTAGTGATAAAAAATGAAGAAATAAAATTAAATAGATTAAAAAATAAAATAGCTTCTGGACCTCCAAGAACTCAAATTTTTGCTTATTTTTGCACTGGTGAACTATACCAGTAACCTTGGTAGAAATCACCCTTGCCAGAAACTCTTTAATTACATCCATAAACCAGCCGTGTCCAATTTTGTCTCTCCTACATCTGTTGTGCTGTTGTTCTCCAAGGTCTTTGTTCTACAAGGTCTTCTCTCTGCAAGATCCTCCTCTAGTGTCATGTCTGAGAGGAGGCAGAGGAGTTGTGAGTGAGAATGAAAACTGAGAGTAATGTTTTTCCATAATACAATATGAAAATAATGTAATGGGCATCTGTTCTTGTGGGGTTCGGCCTCTGCTCCTCCCTGGACCCAGAACAACAGCAGAGTATCTGCTGTCTCTGAAGCAAAAAATTTCCTTCTCACAATGAGGCAGGCAGCACATACACCTCAAAATCCCTGCAAAAGTAGGAATTAGAAGGAGGTTCCTTCCCAGCCCATTAGGCAGTGTACCTACAGGGTCTCACCTAACACAGGTATCTTCAGCATGCTTATTAGTCTTGCACAAAGCTCTCTCAGGTTAAAGACAGTGTGAACATGACCCCAGCACATAAAATAAAAACATTGTTCTAAAGGGAGAAGTGAAAAATCTGTAGCTTCTCCCCATGATCTTGCTATAAATAATTTCTTGGCTGGACACTTCAGCTTTTGTGCATTTTCAATTTGGATTATAGTGTTTGATCAAACTTTTTAATTGCTGGTAAAAGATGTTTGGCTATACAGCAAGTAAAGATGGGGTTAATTTGACATGCTGCAGTGTTAAGCTAAGCAGCAGCAGTATGCAGTGTACACTATTGGCCTGTTTGATTTTAAATCTCATCAACAAATAGTCAACAAATAAGGTTTATTGCCAGGCTAATAAACTGTGTCCCTCACTGATTGAAAAGCCTTCACTGCCTCAGCTCCTTTGCAGTCCTCTGTGGTTTTTTACCATGATACCAGGACAGTGTCTGCATTTTTATAGCAGCTTGTTTAGCTCCTCTTGCCCTCCTCCAAAAGCTGTTACTAACCTGGAAACTTGCTCACCTTCCCCATTTGCTTTTGCATAATTTGGCAGTGAGGCAATATCGAGGTTTGCATTGCTGTGTTTGGCTCCCATAGGAAAGAGAAGGTCTCAGGCCATCGATGGCATTCATCAGGTCTTGTCTCTTTATGCCACCTCCATGGTCAAGAGGGAACATTATTCCTGGGTGGGTACACCCTGGCTTCCTGCTGTGCAGCTCTGGCATCAGATCTCACACTGCTGAACTGACTGGGAGCAGGATTTTGCCAGAGCTCTGTGATGTGGCTCTGCCTGCTGGATCCAAGTGCCAAGGAGCAATCACTCTCAATCCTGTCTCTTTTCAAGAGCGGTGAACTGCTGTTCAACCACATAAATAGTTTTGCTTTACCTTTTTTCTAAGGCTCTTCTACCCATGTCAAACTAGGTTTAGAGCATCACAAGTTTTCCAGAACTGGCTGCTGAGCTCCTGGCTTCCAGACTAAGCCACAGCACTCTGCAATGTTTTGAGAAGAGGTTTGGTGAGAGGACCCTGAAGAGATGCAGGGTGATCCTCTGCCCTCAGACCTGTGTGTTGATGTTGATGATACTTGCCAACCTAACGAGCTGAAGTTTTAGTGGGTAATGAGCTTTAGAGCTCATTGCCCATATTATTCATTGGTAAAGGGAGGAGGATTTGTTTCCTTGGCAGAAACTGCTGGTGAAAGCCCAGAGGATGGTTTTCTCTCTTGTTTATTTAGTGAACAAATACAATTAACCTACAGAAGCTTTCTGTCTAGAAGTGATATGTTTTGGAAGTTAACATTAACTCCTAAGAATCCCAAATCTGGATGGTGGGAAAAATATAGAGAAATTTTACTGGAAAAGAAAAATCTACATCAGGCAGAGTGGGCAATATGCATGATTTGGTTTTTGCTTCAAGTTCAGGTATCCTGTTGGCTTTCTTGATGGGAAAATCCCATTCCAGTGGAAAATGATGTACAGGTAACTTTGCTGCAGTGACAATGCAGAGAACTCACTGCTGAAAGTGAGTGACCCATCCTTAGAGGTGGGTTGGACAATAAATTGCTACTTCAGAGAGACTCTTGTGTCTTTCCCAAACTGAAGGTAAAATCAAGCATTAATGCAAAATGTTAGCACAATCCTGGTTTTACCAATAAGATCTTTAGTGTGGATGATTAAGTAAAACATCTTATAGGGTACAGTGTACTTAAACTGCTCTCAGGAGCAGACATGGTCCATTGTGTTTTACAAAACCAGGAAACTTTAAACATTTTTTTATTGTTCTCCATAATATGGAGCATTTAAACTGTCTCATTTTTCCCCATAATCTTCGCTCTGCTGACTTAAAAATATTTTTAGCAAGCAGAGGTACGGATTAATGAAATAGTCAGGAACTATCTTCCCAGCATTCATAAAAATACAGGTGCAAAATAAAAATTCCTAATGCAGAAGTGTATGGTTTTATTGCCAGCCTTCACCTCTGCCTTCCCCTGTATATCTGTGGGCTTGGAGGATGCAGATTTTGTTTCCTGATCAAAGCTGTAATGGAGGGGGATGACAAGGCTCATCAGTCCAGTGCTGCTGATAGCTCCCCTGTCAGCAGCAGTCTTTCTTCAGAGTGAGCCCTGAGGTACTGCCAGGGCAGAGGACAGGGATGGGCTCTGCTGGCCTTGGTGTGGGTGGCTGTTGCACTTCCCTGTTGAAAAGCCTTGCTGGTTGGTGCCTACATGACACTTAAAACCTTGCAGCTGAGAGAATCCTGAGATGTTTGTCCCCTCCATGTCAGTTCCATTATCAGACGGATGGGATGAGCAGGGTGGGTTTGTCTTCCCAACACTGGATGAGAAACAAAGACTGGAGTTAATTTCTTCTTCTGTTTATGTGTTTAGATTTGTTATTTATTTGTAATCCCATTTCTTCTCTACAGTATCTATGCCTCATTTCCCCATCTCAGCAGCCTCAGTAATTCCTTCTACCTACTCCACGGGGGTCTTATGACTGCTAACATTGATAATGCACTGTGTGATTCATTGATGAACATGGATGTGTATTTATGTGTCAGATACCATTAGTGCTGTCCTTCTTTTAAATAATGTTTCTCAGTCTATGAGCACTAATGAACACAACTTTCCTCTATACATCATCTGCCAGGTGCCACAGCAATCCTTAATGTAAAGCTAATGACTTTTTCAAATGAATTTAAACAGCCTAACAATGAGATGTCACAGAAAAAATTAAGGATGCCATCATGTTTGGAGGCTAAATGTATGTAGAATATGCAATAGGGAGTGTGAATGCATTCTTTAATCTCAAATTGCATGTTCAAAACCAAACTACAGCCCCAAACTTTATTCAGATCCCTAACAACAAAGGCACAGAGATGTACTTTCATCCTTGGCAAAAATTTTTGCCTAGATTAGCTGAGTGTTTCATGTTCAGATAGTGCTGGGTCATAGTTATTGTTTGATTATTGACATGAATTAAAAATAAAGTGGTGTTTTCTAGTTGTGGGTGTGAAAAGAGTTATTACCTAAAGCTGCCCAAGAATCAGTAGCCATTCAAACTCCTTTGAGCATGTTCAGTTACTAAAACAATCTAGCATATGGACTCATGGTCATGGCAGCAGTGCAATCACTCTCTGAGAGATCTTTCTGGGGGAGGAGAGAAGGGAGAATTTTGCAACATGATGCCATGAAAAGTGACATTTTACTTTGTCTACTCAACCTCCTTTGCTGAAAGTAGTCAAGTGTTTCTGACAGATGAAAGGTACCTCTGTGTGAATGTCAGGGGCAGGAGTTTAGATCCAGTAACTTACTCAGGTAAATGGGTGTTGTGCCTCCCTCCAGAAGTGGTTTCTTCTGTTCAGTAACCTAAACTTAAAAATGCATGCAGAGATTAGACCCTGCCCTGTGATTTAAAGAAAAGCACAGATTAAGAAATAGGCTCTTCCAGAAACAATTTCATGTGTTTTAATTTTTTTTCTTTAGTTCATTAGAAGCTAAATGCTTCTTTGAAAAAAAAAACAGTCTAAAGAAATAAACTTGAAATATATAGAAAATATGTAACTAGGAGGAACTGAAAACAAATATATTCTTTATTACCCTGGTCTATTGTTAAGCACAGGGCATCTATTCAGTCTGCTGCAGACTGAATTGGAGTAATTTTCTTACTAAGATCCTGTTCTTCTGGTTGTATTTTACCTCATTTTTCTTTGATTTTAGTGCATTTTATTTTACTGGGTCATAAGTAAGAATAACTTCTATTGATTCTGTTTATTTGCATTTTGCTTCTGCTCCAGGCTGGCTTACTTTGTTCTTCACTGGATTTCTTTTTAATTGTTTGAAATAATTTAAATTCAGGTACAATGCTGTTATTCAGCTTCTATTCAGTGCATTTTGAGCTTTTATGTGTGCAACCTAAACGTGTCTTATTTAGATGGTGGTGTGAATAAAGGAGATTTAAAGGCGCTCAGCAATTTCTTAGCAGCTGCTAAAAGTGGGCATTGCTTCTGCTCTGAGTTCCTTGTGTTTCAAAGTAATCCTGGCTCTGCAGAGGTATTCACAGATGTATTCACAGATAAACGTTCCAGTCAGATTGAACATTTTATCTCTCTGAAGTAATGTACTCTATCACTTTCCATGTAGCTTTTACCCTTTTTAAAAAAAAACCAAAAACCAACAAACCACCAAAAAAACAAAACCAAAAAAAAAAAA
>VYXD01016832.1:60672-177296 GCA_013397195.1 Hylia prasina | reverse complement strand
ACCCTGGGTAATCTTTACCTTTTTTTTTTTTTTTTTTTTTTTTTTTTTTTTTTTTTTTTTTTTTTTTTTTTTTTTTTTTTTTTTTTTTTTTTTTTTTTTTTTTTCCCTTTTTTTTTTTTTTTTTTTTTTTTTTTTTTTTTTTTTTTTTTTCTTTTTTTTTCCTGATGGAAACATAAACATAGTCAAAGCAGCTCAGAATAATTTGATCATGAATGAATTCTGGCATGCAGCTAAATGCAAATCTGGACAGGGGGTGTCCCTTTGCTGCCAGTGATGAGGTGTTTGTGTTGGCATTACTTAACAGCAATGCTTGGTTTGGCTGCTGACGTGCAGAGTGTGACACATTGATGTACATTCCTGTTATGGTGTGAAGCACTCTGGTGCTCCAGGGGCTGACCAACAGAAAACTGTATCCAGGAACAAATAACAGTAGATCTTTTGTTTACTCACGTGGCCATTTGCTCTGGGCTGGGACAACCCAGGTGACAGAAGCAGGTGCCTTTTGCACAAAAGAAGACTGACCAAGCCACAGGGACCTGCTGGCCACACGTTCTTTGTCCTCAGCAAGTGCAGGGTAACATGGTGCATTCCAGTTTCAGCCAGGCCCACAAATATCACTGACCATCAGCTGGGATTCAGAGGGTTTTGCCAACCTGACAGACCCTGTTCGTGTGCCTTAATCCACACTAAAAACATTTACACTTGGCCAACTTCAAGAGTGACGCACAGTTGATGATGTTGTAGACCTGCGGTCTCTAAAGGCAAATGGGATCACCTTTAACAATCCCTGGAGGGTTTCACTAAGGTGGCAAGCAGTGAAATGGAGCAGCCCAGGGTGCACATGTATTAGTTGGTCTCTGAGCCACGTACAAAAGTGGTCAGCACAGGCATGGTGCCAGGAGCAGGAGGCATCATAGTTCCTGGGCGATATCACCTGATAGGTGTCTGTTATCTAAATTCTGTTAGTTAGTGACTGGAGAAGTGCAAGAGTGTGGAAGGAGCATAACAGTTGTACACATAACTGTGTCTTTCTCTCTGGAAAATAACTTACTTAAATTTTCTGTAAAGACATAGAGACATAAAAGTGGAGTAAAACCTGGGGAAGGATGTACCCTCTCATTCACTCATCCCCTAGGAAGGTGCAGCTCAAGTCACAAGCTTTTAATCCTTCCCACTGGATTAATTTATGGTGCAACCACTAAGATATGAGGGATTTAGGAGGGCTGGGCCTTAATGCGGATTTCTGTTCCTAGGTTACATGAGTTTAGTATATTAACAGCCCCAAGTCTGCAACCCTTGTGCAAGTATAAATCTGTGTATGAATCCACCACTCTGGGGACACAAGGGGAGCTACTTCACACACTTGTCCTGAAGCTTATGTGTTGGGAACAATAAGCCCCAAGATATTTCAGAAGTACGAAGGGCTGTGCACTTTGTGGCAGTACTTGAGAAATTGCTGAACCCTGGGAGTTGAGCTCTCAGGATCTTCAGCCATGAGAAACCAAAGTGAAGGCTGTTTCCTTCCTCTCCTAATGCCACTGTTACTGCACCTCAAGGCCCTCTGACTTCCCTGACCTGCTGAAGCATCCTTTCTGCCCTGTCAAGGTGACAGCATCATTACTCCTTACAAATTCACTTCCTATAAGGTATTCAAAGGATATCCAGTTCATTCAAATGTACCAAATTTAAATGTATCTTAATTTATGACTGTGTTCTAATCACCAGAAGATGATGAATATAATTAAAGATAATGAATGGTCCCATTAGTCTTTTGCTTGCTGTGATAATTCCTGAAGACAGACATTTCCTTTGTCTGTGTGGTGTGGAAAGATGCCTTAGCAAGGGAAACTTCTGTTGCAGCAGATTCTCACCCTGAAGCTTAAGAGTTTTATTTAATAGCTAGTTTGGGAGCAAAGAAGAGAGAAGGAGCAGACCTCTGTGCTGAATTATGTGCAAGTAATTGCTGAAGGTGGAGGTAGGAAGAGCTGATCATACCTATCAAACTTTGTGTCCCCCTTATGGAAATCCTGGAGTTCCCCCACCATATGCTGCTATTTGCACCTCATGCTTCCTCAGCTTTATATATCTTGCTGAAAAGATTGCTGGCAGCTTTATAATATCCACTATCCTTTCTTTACCTTCCAGGCATTCCAGACTGGCTCAAGATTATGCAATCTATTTATTTGGCACAGGGGTTTTCCATCTCTCAACTAGTTAATGAATAAGCCTGACTGTGATGCTTTTATGCTGCAGCAGCATTGCAGGCTCCTCTTGACAGGGCTGCAGAGCTGAACCAGGACTGCTGAGACTCTTCCTGCTCAGTGCTTGCATTATACATGCAAAGTGTGTGCCCTGATCTGCCCCCCTCACTGCCACATAATGAAGGCAGAAGGCAAAATGCAAACCATGGTGTTTTGTTTGGTGGGGAATGGTGAGGTGGTAAAAGCAAGCATAAAGTTGAAGTTTAATTCTGGGGGAATTTGTTCAGTGCCAAATTGAAAGTGGCTTCCCAGTGTGGTCTGCAAGTTTCATGATTCTGCTCTGTTTGTCATGACCCACATAATTAATGAAAGCCTGGAATGCTCTGGAAGGACTCCCTTGAAGAAGAAGGATGGCAGCACAACCTCAGGAGTCCCCAGAGGCTTTGCATCTCCCTGGCAGCAGTTTTCCTAGTTCACCAGGACTGCAAGGAGGAGCTATCATTTTTGCCTTGGAATATTTTTTGTGGTTGTGTTGAACCTTTGGAGAGGTTTTCCACCCTCTGTGCCTTCCTCATAAGGTTTTCACTCAGGCTGGGCTTTAAGTTTGTATGGACACTGACACAGTCAGGGCTGCCACTAAAGGCCTTTCAACCTTTGCCAGGTTGCTCAGGAATTCAGGCCAGCCTTGCCTGACCAACGTGGCACAGACACAGGGAAGGCTGTGCACTGTGTTTGCCCTGCCTGCTCCTGTCAGGCTTTTGAAACCCATTTACTGGGCTGCACACTTCTTCCAAAACGCTCATGAGAGAGACACACTCTGAGACACACACATTTGCTCTGAGACCAGAGAATCTCTGCACCAAATGAGAACCACTCTTAGCCAAAGAGCAGGAGATGCTCCTAATCTCTCTCTTTTGACATGATCCCTCCAGGCTGTGCTCAGCAGATGTTTGAGTTAAACCTGTCAGCTGTGGCAATCTGATGCTTCAAATCTGTTTTGAGACCCAGCAGGAAAACCTAATATCTCTGGATGAGGGGATATCAAGCTTGTTCTCCTTGCTCAGAGATAATCAGATGTGCCATGAAACACAGAACTTCAGTAATATGACTCACAGCTTTTGATCTGACAATTTCTTGTTATCAGGGTATGTGCAAAGATGTCTGCTTAATATTAGAAAAATATGCAGGAGATCTCTGTTCCTAAGGTCTGACTAAACCCCCCCCTTAAGTCCTGTTAACATCAAGAAAGCAGGGTTGAGCCTGCAGCAGTGGACATTAGCTGACTTAAGAACCCGGGTTAAATTCTCCAGAAAAAAGCTGGAATTTCATGTACTGAGGTTTAGTCCCTCCTGTTCTTCAAAGGGGAGTTTTGAATGCATATGTCTTTTAAAAAATCTCAAATATTATACCCATCACAGATTGTCATTGTAGTGCACCACAGATCCAACTTTGGAGGCTGGTGGGAACACTACATCCACTGCTGAGGGCTACAGATGTGTGAGCTTGGGGAAAAGATGGAAATGAATAGCAGAGAGACATGAGTGGGGTAGAAACAGGAAAGAGCAACTTTAATAGTGATCAAGGTAACACCTGCTTAGAGCCACAAGTTGTCTTCAGCTTGCCTTCTACACTTCTTGTTGAATATCCGCTTATATTTTTGAGTTGTGGGGGTTTTGACTAACAGCTGAGTTTTTAGAGGAACTAAACTCTTTGTGAAATTAGCTCTTGCTGAATAACTTCACTACAAAACAAAGGGAAGGTTTTTTTTTTTCCAAGTGACAAAGCATATGGTTTTTATTTTTAATGAGGAAAGAGACAGTTCATGCTGTAACATGGTTTTTAATTTTATTTTTTAAATTTGCCAAAACTAAGGAAAAGAAGAAAAATAATTTTTTAAAGAATTACCATCAAAATGCAATTTACAACAACCTGGAAATAAAAATATATAATAAACAGAAGGGGGATGGAGTGGTTGCTGGGTTTGCTGGTGAGCATTCCTGCTGGCAGAGCTGCAGTCACTTGCAGCTGCTGATGGCTCCGGGGAGCAGAGCAGGGCTTGCGAGCAAATTTCCCTGAAACGCAAGAGCGAGTGCTTCCTTGAGGAATAACCACCCGGGGAATTGTCAGGACCATTTGCTCCTCGTGCAGAGCTGTAGTCACTCCCGGAGTATTTTCCTTCTGCAGGGGGTGCCAGAAGCAGGGGCCCTGCTGGCAGCCGGGTGCCCCTTTCCAGGCTCGCCTGCCATACTCTTCAGCCACCCTGACAGTTGATTAATGCCTCGGCTCTGGAGTGACAATTCTGTTTCACACCTTCATCCATCATCCCTGCGCCATTTCCTGGGGGCCTCAGGACCCTGACAAATTGTCATATAACCTACTGGGGACTTGCTGTTCCTCCAATTGTCTGTCTGAATAAGCGTCCTGGATTTTTTTTTTTTTTTCATAAGTTGCAAGAGAGAGAAAGAGAAAGGGCTGGAAAATGAGTTAGATGCCTACCATAGGAACAGGATATTGGTATGATTCAGGAAGCTGGCTAATTCACCTTTTAAAACTTTTATCCCAGCCACATCCCCAGGAAAGTTGCACAATCCAGTCCCTGGCTCCCCATGGATGGGGATGGTTTGAGGTAAGGTTTTGCAGGAGAACTGTGGCAGGGCTAGGAGATCGGTGAGAAATGAATCCTGGTGTGGAACCCTTCCTTCAGACTTGTAGGGGTGCCAAAAAAGCTTGTGCTCCCATGCCTCAGTTTCCCACGGTGGGAGGGATGGCAGTGATGGAGAGCAGCGAGTCTCCTCTGCAGAAGCGACCCGGGAACGCCCCGCGGTGAGGGGGGAAGCCTGATCTGCTCGTGGTGTCAGCCCCTCTGAGCCACTCGGGCTCTGCCCCATTCGCCTGTCTCTGCAGAAGGACAAGCTGCTGTTAAGGTCTGGCATTTGTTTTTACACCTTAAGCACAAAAGGAGCTCCCCCGATACCCTTCACAGCGTCACGTTGCGATTGCACATGGAGTCGCTGCTCCTGCCTGTGGAGAAAGCGAGATGAAATCAACTTGAGAGGCGTTTATCTCTTGCCTTTTGGGCAGGGATGTGTGGCTGCTTGTTGTTCTGAAGCAGGGAGGACCAGGAGGAGAGAACGGGATGCATCAGCGAGAGGTCCCTGTCTGCTGCCCACGGGGGACAATTTCCCCGGGGACAAAGGTGACTTCTTTTCTCCGTGTCTTGCACAGCCCTGTTTCCCTCTGCCACGGGATCAGCGCAGTTCCGATGCAGGCAGGGGTTAGGAGCTGCTCCCAGAGCCCGGCTTTCTCCTGGATGCAGCAGCACATCAGCTTTTACCCACTGAGAATCTTGCCACAGCTTCAGTGTGAAGAAGACACCCAAGAGACACAGCCCCGGAGCTGCAGATCTTTGTGTCAGGGGAACAGGGATTGCTTTTCAGTACCTGAGAAACCAGCACTGTGTAAATCTCATTATGTGATTTACAGCTGCAACCACAACAGTACCTCCCATACAAACAGTTCAGCTTGTGTTGAAGAAGGAATCAGTGTATGTGCACAGGTGGGTGTGGACAAAATTCCTCTTGGCAGGTACAGCTTCAAATAGATGTGGGAGCAACTGCTCAGAGCCATGGAGAGACCTGGTGCAGCAGGGGAAGGACTGGAGTGCACTCTACTGTCCACACCCTGGGCAACCCAAAATCGAACTGCTGCCTCTGTGATGTCAAATGGAGTTTAAAAGCCAGATAAAAAGGTTCACAGCAACTGTGGGGTGATCTTGAAACCATGACAACAGCATGCCAGAGCAACGGAGGACTGAGGAGTCCCCAGGAACAGAATACTTTAACAATCCTTGTTTTGTTGACAATTTATTGTCCAAATAGACTCGAACAGAAACTGTAATAAAGTATAAGGTTAAATAATAGCTTGGTGGTAGCTGATAGGATGAAAATATAACCTAGAGCTACCTTAGGTGATTATAATACTGAGACTCACACCCCCAGGAAAGTTTCTGGGTGCAAATTGTGGTATAGTGAACTGGACCAAGACCACTGCACATGTATTATGAATTTTGTTACAGAAGTGCACGCGACCCATCATCTATTCTTGCATCATTCTTTCTCTGTTACCTTTTTGTATAACACACTGTGCATGTCTCCTCCTGGGAGCCAGTGTCACTGTCAGCCGAGGGAGATTTGTAGGAGAGGAAA
This sequence comes from Hylia prasina, assembly GCA_013397195.1. Lineage (NCBI taxonomy): Eukaryota > Metazoa > Chordata > Aves > Passeriformes > Sylviidae > Hylia > Hylia prasina. The sequence continues at coordinate 170,890 of VYXD01016832.1, read as the reverse complement.
GGAGCCTGAGCTACACCACCTCTGAGTGTTATTCAGACAGGGAGACCTCCCACCTGGAGAAAGGTGTATCATGAATAAAGAAGAAAAAAAAAATCAAGCTTTTATTTTTTTGAGGGTCTAGACAACAGATCAGATTTCTTTGCAAAGCTTATACCATCCTCAGGCATCTGTCTGGGAACTCTTCGAGGGAGGCAAGCCCTAGAAGGGGAAGGAGAGAGCAAATAGAAAAAATAAACTCTGGGTGATTCTATTTGAACACTTATTTGGAGCAGCTTTGCCTGACTTTAGCCAGCTCCTCTGCACTGCCTGACTGCTGCATCTCTGGGTCATGCAGCTCTGCCAGGACCAGTCTGAGCCAAATCCTTTCCAGAGCATGGATTTTTTATTTTTTTCCTAGTGGCACAGACTGCTACTTCTGACTGTCAAATCCAAGCTGGGTATTTTCTCTAAGCTGAGGAACTGCCTCTCCAATCACCCTGATGGGGATGGATGTGCTTGTTTCTTCCTCATCAGTCTACAGTTGCCTGCAAAGGAGAGCCTTGGGGGTGGCAACACTAGCACCACCTCCAGTCACTCCACACCTTCCTCTACTCACTCCTGAGTCATCTTTTTTAATGTGGGCAGCACATCCAAAAACAACCATGGGGTGGGAAAGTTTCCTTACTGGGACCTCAGATGGAGCAAATCCCATCTTCCCAACACATAGGTTTGCTTTGGGATACATCCAGCATGTTCCTCACATTTTATTAGTGAAAGTGTCAGCAACACTGCAGGTAACAGCTGGAGAAGGAAAGCAATTTGATTCTTTCACAAAAAAACTTTTGACCTTTTCTCAGCCAGTTTCCTACATTCTCTTTTTACTTTAATAACAAGGGTGACATTTTGAGGCCTTTGGAACTCCTCCAGTCTCTATCTACACTTTCATACTTCAACTATTTTCTGAAATAAATGAAAGCTCTAGAGCCAGCTGCATGTCTGAGAGGGGATGTCTGCTGCACACCAGAGCAGATCTTGGAGATTTGCAGTCTGTTGGAACAGGGACCAACCACCTTCATTTAAAAACAGTCTGGGAATATAAGTGTGCTTGTTGGGTTATGGAGATTTCTTGTCTTTATTTTAAGAAAATGCAGAAAGGTCCTTCTCTGTGATGACTGTGTGTATTATACTGGAATTCTCTAGAGCACATGCTCTGCCTGTTCACTCCTGGAATCATTGGGGAAATAAGCAAACATCTGTTGATGTGGGAAGTGAAAGCTCCAAGAAAACCCTCTCCCTCTGCAGAAAAGGTCACTCACAGCCTGCGCTCCTTTGCCCAGGCCTAGGACTGACCAACATTGTTGCTGGGTTTGTTGTTGCTATCCTTTCTGTTTGTGTTTTGAATTCAAAGGTCAAATTTTGATTTAAATAACTCATGGTCACTTGTAATAAAAGCTAATGAGCAAGTAAATAGTTCAATAATTAAAAAAAAACCCCACTCTTTGCCAGTAAGTCAGTTTGAATTCGTCCATCCAGGGATGATATTGCAAATCTAAACAAAATAAGTCAAAACACGTGTGCAAGCACACTGAGTGGGACTCACATGGGAGCAGATACCATCTGGAATCACAGTTGTTCTCACAGCCAGAAGAGGCAGAAAGATGCTGTCAAACAGGAGAGGTGCACAAGTGAGCCATGGCAAGTTCCTTGGGCAGTGTGGAGGTGGTTTCTGAGCTCTTCCGTCTTGTGACCAACCCCTGCCCTTTGCTCTCTGTGCTGCACAAGTTTTGTTCCAGGTCACAGATACCTTGATACAGGTCCCACCCTGCAGGTGCCAAGTGTGCAGGTGCTGGCAGGGGACAGTGCTCCTTGTCCCAGAGGTACAAACCTCAGCACAGGCCTTTCTTGTTTACCAGCAGGGAGGATGTCTCAGCCCTGAATTCACCCAGGAACACCCCTAGTGCTTGACTTGTGGGAGTGATTGCAGGTGCTGGCAGCAAAGGCAGGCAGGCACAGAGCAGAGGGCCACGGGTGGGTTGGGGCTGGACTCTGGGCTGGCAGGGAGCATCTGGTGAGCTGGAAATGGGAGCCTGCCCTGAGTCTGAAGACACTTTCATATCCAGCCACAGCATGGCACAAAAGGCAGCCGTGCAGCTTCAGTGAATGTTGCACACAGCATCCATTAACAAAGGCATTTCATGTGCACAAAATGCAAAAGGACAGCAGGTCCAGGCTGTGTTTGTTTTCTTTGTAGCTGTTCCAAAGGCTCCTAATCTCAGAGACTCCTGGTTTATTTTTGAGTCTAGTTCTCGGGTCTGTTACCATCCGTGACTAGCTCTTGTGTGAGTTGCAGCCTGTATCGTTTTGGCTTCCATGTGCCCTGTTTGCAACCACCACGACTGAAAGAAAATGAGGTGGGAGCATCGTTACACAAAGAGTCTTGGTGGAAAAATACTGCACTTAAATAAGTTGAGAGCATTTTCACCACTTAGAAAATGCTTGGAGGAGTGACAGCATATGCTGTTCTGTCATTAAAACAAAAGCTGTATTTCAAAAGCTCTTTTCCCCCAAAGATATTATGCAGATATTGCCAGTCTAACGGGAATGCAGAGTGGAAGAGCTGAACAGAGTAGCTGCCACCAAGAGAGGTGGGGGCAGGTGACAGCAATACAGATTTCAGTGGGATGCATTCAAGGAAGGAAGATGGCAATGTAATTTGCCAAAAGCCTTCTGGAGACAGTTAATAAGCACATGGAAAACTCCCCTTGCTGCAGAAGTAAATCATCACAGTGCAAGAGGAGGGGTTCCGAAATCCTTTTTGGCAGGGGGATGCTGGAGAGTGCTTTGATGTGGCTCTTCTTTGCCAGAAACCTCCCACCTTCTTCCTGGATTTGGATTTTGCTGGCTCACTGGAGCAGGTTGCTGCCTCCTGTGTATCTCCTGCTCTCAAGGGAAAAGAGGAGGGAGCATATGGGCAGAGCAGTCCCAAAGGCAGGTCCTGAGGCAGAGCCAAGCATAAGCTCTGAGCTGATCCTTGTACAGAAATTCAAGCTGGAGGACACGGCAGAGTTTGAACATTGTGACTGCACTGACACAATTCATGCCGTGTGGAAAACACTTTTCCCCAGGAAGCTTTATGACATGAAATATTTCCTGAAACAGAACTTTGAAAACCCAGCCCAGCTTATCCACTACAGTCCTGTGAGCTGGACAGTTCCAGTCCAGACTATACATCTAACAAGGGGAAACTTCTTCATCCTTATCTGGATTTGAGTGGAGCACATGATTGCTTCATAATCCCTACCAACCAGACTCAGTGGAATACATTGTGTGAGTTAAATCTTGCCATATTCAGGTTTTCTCTGACATAATTCTATTTAAGGTCCAACACAGTAAGAAAGGCTTTGAAGTTGACCTTACCTTGATTCAGGAAAGACACAGTGGATAGAATGTAGAATCATTCCATGTTTAACAAGTAGCTGAGGGCATCATTTTCTGATTTCTAGGTTGCAGATGATTTCAAATTCTTGTGACATGGGAAGGGACTGAGCCACCAGGGCTCCATGGTGCAGTGTCCTGGGGCTCCCCAGGCCACATCCGTGTCCAGTCACTGTTTGCTTTCTGTAATTTTTCATGCATGATTTATGGGGTGCAGGGGCCTTTGGAAACATTGTTTCTGAACTGCAGCTGAAAAAAAGAAATGAGAGTTTTTATAGTTTGTGTTTTAGACAGGTGTTGAAATCCAGGCAGTACTAAATTTCTGGGAACTGGGGCTTTTCTAATAATCACCTATGCTTTGCTGTCCCCATGAAAAGCCCTGTTGAGATGTTAATTTCTTAGAAGATTTTGCAGAGCCAAATCTAGCTGAGGACTCTAGCCTGGCTTGCAAAATTTAAAATAAGTGATCCTTTTCTGAGGACATAGTGATTGTAGCCCTGTGTTAATTCAGGTTAATTAATGTTAAATTAGACAGGAAAGTTGGAAAGTGCTCTGTGATATTGGAAGAAACACTTTCATAGCTGCAATTTAGAATATTTCCAACCTGTTTCACACATTCACACACACACCTCCCAACATTCCTGCTGTGCAGTAAATGAGGGTAACATTACAGACCTACAGAACATTCCCAGCTTTTTTTTCCAGGTGAAAAGACAGTTGAAAAGTTTGTTAAATTTAAAATCTATGGTGTATTTTTCCTCTTTCAGAAGATGTCTAATTAATTCCTGTTTGTTACATCTGAAATAAAATGAACATGAGAAAGGCCTGTGCGAGTTGGAGTAAACCAAGGGTGTGGTCCCCACTGACCTGTCAGTGGTGTTCATGTCATCCTTCTCTCAGAGGAATCAGGAGCTCAGACCTTCTGGAGTGTGCAGAAACCCAAACCATTTCCTTCCTCTTTCCTCAGAGAATTCCTTTTCATACCATGTCTGCATCCCTGCAGCTTTCCTAATTCAGAAGTTTCTCTCTTTGCAGCTGATTCCTCTCCCAGACCCCTCTCCTCATGCCTCCCTTCTAAACTTTTAGGTGTGTTTGCATCTTGAAGTCATTGTTGTTTTTAAATTTAATCATAAAGGGGTGGAGAAGGGGGGAAGAGAGTGAAAAACGTGTTAAATGAAGAAGAAAATCAATTTTGCATTTGCCACATCTCAGCAAACACTTACCCAACCCTGCCCCTCCCCTGCCTGTCAGTGCCAGGCACTGTGGCTTAATCCCTTCTGCAACATTTTCAAGCTGGTTGCATCAGGAACGGGTTTCTTTTCGATGCTCCTGACCTTTGAGTGAGGACTGGTGTCCTTGAGGCAAGAGGCAATTTAAAAACTCTCCCCTCTGCTCTTCACAGAGACTAGGGGAGGTGTGTGTCAGCTCACAGAGCAGCACCTGATGAGCAGCATCCCTTCTCCTCACGGGTGACATTGCCACTGCCACCTGCTGCTGTGCAAGCCGAGGGGATGCTGGTGCAGCCCGGGGTGGGCAGCAGCCACAGCCTCCTCCCACCCTGCTGTGCCAGGCAGGGCTGCTCCAGCACAGGGGAAAAGGGCACCAGCTGATGCTGCCCTGGCTGTTTGCAGACACCAGGAAAAATATTCTGATGAAGGAGAGCAGGGGGCTGTGTTTTGGATCCCAGCACCCACACAGGGTTTCTTCCCCGTGTTCTTGCTCTTAGCCTTTCATCTTTATTCTCACTAAAATCGCTCCTTCTCCCTGCTCTCCAGGCTCTTCTCAGGAAATGTTTAGTGCTGGAGGAGGTGTGTGATGTTGGGAGTTGCAAATGCTTTCAGGTTAGATCAGAGCTGTCAAAGAGATTTTATTCTGCGGGGATAAGGCACTGGCCTTCTGTCAAATCCAAATTGGGTACCTGGCCAGGTCTGTCTACTTCTGCCTGTGGGCTCTGGTTTCCTTCCATGGAGCCCTACATCTGATGCAGGAAATGTTTCCCAGACAGGAGAATACACTGAGGTGGAAAGCAGTCCTGAGTTCTACATCTCAGATGTGCTTTTTTGTGTCTCAGCAGGCTGTGCAGTGTGATGTTCCCAAGGAACAGGCCAAGCAGTGCAGCCAAAGAGTCACAACCATCTAAACAGACATCCAAACATTTGTCAGTGTCTGCCAACTAGAACAGAAATATGAGAAAACTTCCATTCTGAAAGGAAAAAAACCCCAAATATGTAGTTTTTACAAAGACTTTTGCTTCACTTAAAAGTCTAAAATATTCTTCAAAAAATGGGAAGCTTCTTCTTAATAAATTCTATGGCTAATGTTGTCAAAATGCCCTAGAAAACATCTCTGTCTATCTAATTCTAAGAACTTTGCTATAATGTGAGAATTGGAATTTAATAAATAACAATAATATTGATTCCTCCTCCATTCCTGGCATGAATTAGATATTCAGCCTAGATGGCTGGAGTTCACATACAGCCATGGATGTCTTTGTTTCTAATATTGGTTAGCTTGTTTAATTTGTCTTGTCCACATTATCAACAGCTATTCATGTGTGTTACGTGGCTTAAAATTACCCTGCAAGCCTCAGTTTTCATCAAAGAGCTCAAAAGACACAGCACAAAGGATTTCTCTCTGGTTTTTATTCTTCTGCCAAACCTCGGTTCCAAAGTGCCAGGGTACTTAAGCAATTCCTGCTGGAGTTTCTGCTTGTATTCTGTTCTGGAGTTTGGGTTGTTTGGCTGATGCACAGCTGTAAATGAGGCTATGAGAAATACTTCATCAAGATGGCTTGGTTCAAAGCCATCTTCTCCATAGAAGATGATTGTTATACTTGGGCCCAGTGCCTAGAGGAGACAACCTTACATAAGCAAATAAATATTGTATCTGCTTTTCATCAGGGCGGAATGGACATTGGATGCAAAACTTTGTAGAGCATGAGTAAAACTTTGTGTTAGGAATGTCTTGGGATATTTGAAAGCTTTGTCTTGGTGCCCTGCAAAATTGTAAGGAATTGGCTCCTTTTAAAGTTCTGAAATTCAGGCTGAAATTCTAATCTAGGATTATTCTTGTAACATAAGAATAATTAATCTGTGGAATTCCATACCAAGACAGTCTCAAGAGCATTGGATAGAGTCAGGTTTGATTACAGCAAGACTCTGAAAGAGACTGATAGCAAAGAGAGGGCATCTGAAAATCAAGTGGTATTTCAGAAGGCATCACCTCTAGGTTTTCAGCCTCTCCAGCAGCCTCTGACCCTGCTCTGAGATGGGCAGAGCCACAGGTGAGGCAGAAATCACATTCTCTGAGGCATCTCTGACATGTTAACATCTTAGAACTTCTCTAACATTTTATCCCAACCAAGAATACCATTGTGATCAAAGAAATCCAAGGTCAGACTAGATGGTAGAAATGGTTGTTTCCATCACTGATTTCAAAGACAGGATCAACCACTTTTGCAACATGGTTTGACCTGAAAAACAAAGGCAGAAGAAACTTTATAATTATTTATACCTTCCTCAAATTTATAACTTCAGAACAAAACTAAGCTCATGTTTGAACTAGATTGGCTTTCTTTATAAAGCTGTGCAGCTCCCACTTGCAGTTCCCCAGGTGTTCTGTTCCCATGGTTATTTACCTGAATGCTTGAACATCTGCATCTCATTTCAGTATGTTTTTTTCTTTCTTCGTTGACAGCAACTGTGATCTTGTTATTTCTTTGACTTCTGATCATGCAGCTAGGTGTCTCACCACAGATCTAGCTCACCTGAGTATTCAGCAGAATGAAACAGCCCATGGTCACACATTTCCCTTGATAATATTTGCTGTTAAGTGGCTATTTTATGAGATACTCCTTGGTAAGGCATCAGTGCAGAGTAAATTGGGGGATATAAAGTGTTGGCTTGTTTTGCAGGATGCTGGCAGTGCAGTTTTTAATGTCATCAGTGCTCATTGTAGCTGTCATTCCCCATGCCCCAGGTTACTCCTGCCCTTACTCTCTGCCTCCAGATGAAGGAGCGAATGCCTTGGTGATGTTCAGCCAAATAAACCCACGTGCCTCTGTGATTTAAGGACAGCGTTTTTATTTACTTCCCCCTTAAAGCAGATAGATGGGGATTATCCTCCCAGCATCTAAACCATCTCCTCTGACAACTACTTCCATCAAAACCTCCTCGGTGATGATCTGAGAAGAAATAATCCTTGGCAGAGATGCCTGTGAGGGTAAGAGAGGCAGGGATGGCTGCTGGGGGCTCGTGCTGCTGGGGGCTGCATCTGGGTGCTGGGGACCACCAGGAGATGTGCCCTGCCTTCCCAGGCTCTCTGCTACAGCAGCTCCTTCTACACACTCTGCCCCAAAGTGCCCACCTGTTTCTGGTTCCACTGGGCTGTAGTGAACAGTTTTTACCAGAATAACTACAGGCAATTACTCCACTGGTGTTTGCTGCAGTGGGAACTTTAAGAGGAGACTTGCAGAAAGGGGTTCTTCAGTCCTAGCTCTAAGGAGTACTTTAATTTATTCAAAGACAAGAAATAACCACTTCAGGTGTTTCCTATTCAAAGGTCAGGCTTCAAATACCAAATTCTCAGTACAGACTTCTCACTAACAAGCTGCAAGGCTGTCGTTATTCTTATAAATAAATAAACCAATAATTTTGTACAGGGTGTCCAAGAGGATGGTATTATATACACAGACACTTTCTGAACTGGAAAAGGGTATGTTTTGCCTTTCAAATTCTTTCTGATTTATTCACTTGCCTATACATGTAATAAATAATCTCATAGAGTGATTCTAAAGGAAGAAGTTTTATAACTGTTTTGAGTAACATCTGTAATCATGAAGAGAAACCCTCACTGTGTAGGACCAGCCGTGGCACTACAAAATGAGCCATAAAAATTGCTCTGAAAATACTAATTGCAGCCTGATGAAGTTGCTGCACCTCTCTGATGTTTCTATGATGTGATGACAAGCCACCTACTCGATTTATATCGGCTCACTTCGAGAAAGCAATTGACTGTTAGAGAAGGATCATTATTTAAATGAGTTCTTTTCAAAAGATTAAGTCAAGACAGGAAATTGCCAGAATGTGTGAGTGAAAGCAGGGAAGTTTAGGTAATCTACATCACCAGACAGAGGGTGATCTGCATCTCTTAAATCCTTATCTCCCCATGGCATGGGCTGTGATGGACCAGAACTGCTCAGGAGCAGATGCAACAACATTGGCTGATCACAGGAATGATCTTCTGGTTTGAGAAGTATCTTTATAAAACTATCCTATTCACTGGTTATGTCCCATTATGTCCCATTTGGGAACTGTTCATATATACGATTATCCATTCTGTTATGGTATTCAGCTCTATTTGAAGTATAGTCCTATATTAAAACAAAAGATTAAAGCAATGTTCTTGGATTAAACTATGAAACATTCTAAGAAAATTAGATTAAACTATTTCTTCTGTGAGTCATAAAATGACCTTTCATTCTTGTTTTTCTGGAAAGATACAAGCTCCAGATATTCACACACTTACAAATACTGAAATAGCTTTTTTTTTTTTTAAGTAATGATTTACTTAGGTGATATAAAAAAAAAGTCTGACAACTTTTGCTGTTCTTCTAAGCTGTGTCATGTAAGCCTCTTTAAGTGTAACGCATCTGAGTCACATCAAATGAGAATAATTCAGAGATGTCAACGGAAGCAGACTCTTGTCAAAGGGTAATGGTCTCCTGCTGCCACATGAATACAGAGTATTTATCAGAAATAAGTATCAAAGGGAAGTGAAGGAGAAACATAGGGCAGAAGTACTGAAAAGGAGCATTGCTCTTGTTACTTTGTGTGTGTGAGGGGGACATGCAGGAGGAACCTGCTCTGGTGTCTGTGTCTGTGAGCATGAGGGGACTGTGCATGTGCAGCAAACTGGCTGTTTTCCAGGGGGAATGTTTGCAGCTATTGATGCGGGAGAGCAGACAGGGTCTCCTCCTGCATGGTAATGTGGTGCCAGAGTGGAATGTCACCGGCCTCATTATTAATATTTTAGTTTGTCTTGGGACAAATAAGGACAGGTGCAATTCCAGCTACAATGTGCAGACTGTTGTGGGGACAAGGAGGAAAAAGACAGATCCAGCTACAGCCAGGGTACTCTGTCACATTGGTGTTTCTTGTCCTTCACTGGGGCACCCCACGCTGCTGAGCACTCCAGCAAGGACCCCAGGCAGAGGGATGTTGTCACTTGCCCCTGTATCAGACAGCCAGCAACAGGTTGTTGCTGACATTGTTGGGGCCAGGAACTGTTGCTTTGGGGGATTTATTGGCACAGCTGAGCGTGGCTTGTCTAGCTCTGGGCACATCCACTCAGGATGATCAGGAGCTGGGTTTTCTCCAGTGACTGCCAGCAGAGTAGCTGACCCTACACTAGTGCACAACTATTAGCTGCTGTTTCTGTTTTGGAAGCTGCATTTCATCTCGCTTGCCAAGCACCTGTCATTTTTTGAGCATTAATAACTGTAATAACAAGCAGAAATGAAAATGAGAGGTCCTAGATTGGCAGACTTTTAAAGATAACTCAATACTGCGTAGTGACTTTAAAAATTAATTTATAAATATTTAAAGCCGTGAGTATTTCAGTCTTTTCAATTCTTTTTGTTAATTATTTAGCTATAAAGCACATACCACATTCTTTACCTCCTGTTCAAATTGCATTTTATTACATTTTGAAAGCAGATGGCGGCTGCAGCAGCTCAAGATCTAAGGCTGTGTTTTGCAAGTGGCTCCTTGGGTCTGTGTTTCCAGGGAAGAAGTGGGGACTCTTTGATGCTTTTTTTTTTCTTTTTTTTTTTTCTTTTTCTTTTTCTTTTTTTGCATGCTGAGTTTCTTGCATTTGCAACCCAAGCAATGATTCAGTCACACAAGCACCTGCTGCCCTCATGTGCTTTTGCAAACCAAGGCGTGGCATATGCACATCCAGAGGCTTAAATAAATGCTAATTCAGCAAAAAAGTACTTTTGTCTCCTTGCTAGAGACCCCACCTTGGATTCATGGCCAGAAACAGTGCTGGCCCTCCTTTGCAAATAGTCAGACCATCAAAGATTTAACAACATTTAATTAACATCTTTGTGAAAAATGAACAGTATCACAGGCCAGATCTTCTTATTATCCTCATCACTCTTTCATTAGACAGATAAGTAGCTCCTTCATAATTATCAGTCTGTTGAGCACAGACTGACATTTTATTGTAGGCTTGTGCAATAACAAACTAGAGGTACACAAGTGCACCACAGCAATAACAGGAACTGCTGCCCTGCAGCCAGTCAATTTGGAAGCCCTGTTGACTCTGTAAGAGCAACAAAGCTGAACTAGAGGAAACTGAACCACAAAATCTGTTGGAAATACACTCATTATTCCATTTCAGAAAACTCATTCCACACTTATGAGGAAAATATATGGAGAGAGGGGACCCAGGGTGAGTATGGCACAGCCATGTGGACACAAGCTGCTTTACTTCTCTTCAGAGACTATAGAGGAAGATTAGAACAAATAAAGGCCTAATTTAGTTTCTGTTAGGTGCCTGACTGATAGGATGGAGATAAATCCTGTCTGCATTCCCAGAATTTCATATTTGTGTCTTTAACAGAATTTTCTTGGAATTGCTCTCAGAGCATAAAAATATCAGGCACTCTACAAATCCATGAGACTCCCATCCTTTATATTGGACATCCAGTGCAAGCCTGTAGTGTTGTCTGCATCTTTAAAATATGTAAAGTGGGGGTAATATTTTCTGTTGTCATAGAGCTGCTGGCAGAGTTAATTCATTAATTTTTATGAAGCATACAAATCCTGTGGTGGGAGAGTCAGGCAGGAAAGCTAATGAGAAAATTAAGATGGCTTTTGGGCCAGGTGGATGGATGGAAAACCAAACCTTTGCCCACGTACCAATTTTCTCTTCAAGGAGAAGATAAAGATTATGTTAAATAATGACTTTGTTGCTAATGAGAATCGCCCTTGTGTACCTGGACCAAACACTGCAGTCAGGATTCTCCTCCTGCAGTTTGCTTTGCTGTAAACTCTCCAGTGAAAATCACCTCCTGTGCCTTGGATCCCTGCTCTACAGAGAGGGGATCTCACCGTTTGTGCTGGCTGGAATTGCCCTGAACTGTGCTTTCAATCAGAAAAGGCTGTCTTGACACCAGACATTTTCCAGGAATCTTGTAATTGCAGGGACTTTTCATCAAAAGCAGTCAAGTCTTGGCGTTCCCTGTGCAGCAGATCCTCTGTAGGGCAATGACCTGAAAGCCAGTTACTCAGTTATAATGTGAAATGATTAAATGCAATTCCAGTCTTAATGATAAAATCTTCATCCCTCACCTCCTTCCACCCCCACAGTGTATTCCTGGGTACTTGCTTGGATGGGCAGGGTCCTTGCAGTCCATTCCGTGCTGCTGGAGCTGTGAACTGGCAGTGCCACAGTGCTCCAGCGAGGGGGGAGAGCAGGAGGGCTTCCCTGCAAGTGGCACTCCCTGCCCCTTGCACTGCTCCTCCCTGGCAGAGCTCTGCATGGGCACACGTGGGCTCCTGCTAGCCCGGCGTGGTGCTTTGTACCGCATTTCAAGTCTCAGCAGCAGCTAAATTCTTGCTCTGCTTAAATGTGACCTTGGGAATTCAACCCAGAGCCAGATGCTGCTATTTGTGCCTCTGCAGGGATTCCCTGCTCCCATGAGAAAAGCTGGTAGCTGCAGGGCTCTGTGCTCTGCAGAGTGACAGGAATTTTGCTCATTCTTGTTGCGCTCACTTGTGGTATCAGGATGATGATGCTCAATGCCAAGTGTTTGAAGAATTTTTCTTTTTTCTCTTTCCATTTGCTCTCAGTCCTTTGCAAATGGATTTCTGTTAGATTTGTCTTACTGCTGCAGTTACCTACGTTCTGATTAGTCTGACAATGAGGCTACTCTGTGACAGTGAGTGTCTTTGCTCAGCTAGCTCTTAAATTGCCCAGCCTGCCCTCACAGGTTTACCTGTCAGGGTTTCAGAAGCCCCACTGTGCAGCAGACTTGCCCAGCTGGATTTGACACATATTGATCCCATTCTCCTCTTTACCAAACAAGTTTTGCTTGGCTTGATCAGCTGTTAAATTTCTTATTTTTCTTGGGCTCTGGCATTTCTGGCAGATTTTCACACCACCCTCTGTGCTGATTTGCCTGAGACCAGTTCAGAGCTGGAATTAGTAACAAGCACTTCCCAAACCCATGTTTTACCCCTGTAACTGAACGTGAGAACAGCAAACCAGACAACTCTTCCTGAGTTGACTGCTAGGAATACAGCTCAGAAACTTCCAGCTGTAATAAGGTTAATGCAGCAGGAGGTAAAACAATAAATGTGAGAAGAAAGTTTTTGAGAGAGGACGAAGGGTGTATTAATCTTTCCATCAGGATGATTCCTAGCTCACATATACAGTACTTCAAAGTCAAAACTGCATTTCATCTCAAGTCTTTTAAAGGACCTATGTGCTTCCAAGCTGCCTTTAGCAGAAATTCAGGCAGACCAAGTGCCCTTTTCTCTTTCCCTTTATTTTATTTTAATAGTTTTGTGGCATTTCCTATGTCATCTGAATGCATGTCTCATTGCTGAAGCACTCCTTTGTGAAGAACGTGCCCTGATAAACCAGGTACTCAGCAAGGGAAAGCAATGATCATGGAGAAAAATAAGAGTAAGCAAGTTTGGCACATCCCTGCTGATGTTTCACCTGACTCAGCGCTGTATGAAGGGTTTGTGACAGGAGCAGCTCCTTAGCACCAAGGTTATAGAGGCTTCCGAGAAATGTGATGCAGCTCTCCATGAAGCCTGTGAAGTCCCTGGATTCTAAGTGTGAGTGCCTCAAACCAGCTACTTTTCAAGTCTTTCTTTTGGGATGCAAATCTTAACCCCACGGCCATGAACGGCTCACAAGTTAGATGGCTGAGCAAAGGAAAAAGACTTCAAAGGCTTGTTGTCCTTCTTCAGGGGAATCCGTGCTTCTCGTGCTGTTCCCTTTCCAAATCTCAGCAATTTTAACTGGCTGCTTGAACTTCACTTTCTAATCTCAAATCCCGTGTGAACAAACGAGGGCGGAGTGTGACACTTCAGAGTCAATAAAAACAACCCTCTGCCATGGGCAAAAGCAGGATATTTTATTTTGAAAACTCGCGGTCACCGCCGTGTAACTGCTCCGCGGCGAGCAGCTGGCAGGCAGGAGAATGGCGGGAGCAGAAACCACCTGGCTGGCAGGATCTTCCTTTCCGAGCAGCACACCCAGCTGCGTGGAGGTGGCAGTGTGACATCCCTGCCACCTTCCTGTGTCGAGGAGAGGTGGCCCAGGAGAGCCTGGTCCCTGCCAGTGGCAGCGGTCCCGCATGGCACGGCCAGTCTCGGGGCACTGCCGGAGCAGGGGTGACCCTTGCAGCGGCTCCCCGGACAGCGCGGGCATGCACAGACACATCCAGGGTTTCTCCTGCCTTGCCGAAGGATGCAGAGCTTGTTCCCAACCACGGGAGCGGCATTTTTCCATCTGCCCACCGCATCGTTCTCCCTTAGCCGGCACAGCCCAATACACTCAGTGGAATATTTGCTCTGTGTGAGGATGAAGGACTGAATATCCCGCTCCAAAGAGTCCACACGTACTGCTCGGGGGAGAGGAGAAAACAGGCAGAACGAGGAGGCACTGGGAGAGCTGTGCCATTCCAGACTCTCAGCTTTATTTGAAATGGGCTCTCCAGCAGCTCCTGCTCAAGGGGCTGGCACTGGGACCACAAAAATACCTGCTGGGCCCCAGCTGTGAGAGGGTGAACAGGGTGTTACTGAATGCCAGGAGGACAAAGAAGGACAGGCTTTGGTTCCCACCTTGCCAGTTTTTAAGGGTGACTGCTGTCCTGAGGAGAAAAAGAGAAAACCTGGCAAAGCTCTGTTTTTTCCCCTTGGTCTTGTTCCACTGCTTTCTATGCACTACCCTGGCTGCTGGAAGCTGATAATAAAAGAAATACCTTCTATTCCAGCTACTTGCTTTTCTATCAATTGCCTGTGGTATTGAATATCTCACCCACACTTTTGAGCATCAGGCAGGTTGTGACACCTCGCTGTGTATGAAGCTGGCACTGTCATGAGTGAGTTTGATGCCACATGTATCCCTAAATATGACATAGGAAATCATGTTGGTGTTTGGAAAAAACAAACTTTTTTTTTTTCTTGGTGACATTCCAGGATCAGGTTTTCAATAAAATAAAACTGATTATTTGTGGACAGAGATAATGTTCTTCAGAATGGTTTGTCCACTGGGTGTTTGTTATCGTAATTAAATTTATTGTTCAAATTAAACAAAAGCAAGCTTTTCCCCAAAATTAATTAGTCTTCATAATTAGAAATTGTTTTTCAAAAGTGCTTTCAATTTATATGCTAGAAATTACCTAGATTATGTTTTGCTGACAGCTATCAGAGTTGGCCATGCATACCTAATGCTCAGAGATATATTAATTACCTTGCTTAACTAGCATGCTCTAATACATTAATAACTCTGTGCCTTGGAGAACTGCTGCTTGCTGAAAGCTTCTTATTGAGATGTAATTCCTTGTGATGCAAAGTTCCTGCTCAGATGACATTCATGGTTAGGCAGAGTTACTGAAAACCATCTGATAATAAGGTGGGAAGCCCTTTCAACAAGACCTGGCGTAGCTGGACAACTGGAGGCTGCTGGAAAGCAGTGGCTTTACAAAATTAAGCTTAAGTATGCTTAAAACAAATTTATCTTCTTAAGAAAGCACAGGAAAGGCAGGGACATCTTCCACTAGACCAGGCTGCTCAAAGCCACATGCACTGGAATACTTCTTCACTGCATGGAAAGGCAGTCATGGGTCAGTAGGATTATGCCAAAGAACAGACAAAAGGGTCACAAGAAATGGGCAAAATAACCTTGGGGACAGTCTGGTTGTTTGATTCCTTGCACTGGAAATCACTGGCTAAGCTCAAATCTTACTGGGCTCTCCTGAATCCCCATATGGTGCATTAACCTCATTTTTTTTTTTTTTCCTAGAAAGGAAAGGTGCTGGGTCTCAGATATGAAAATATTCAGATCTTGAAGCACTCCTGCAAAGATTTTCTACTATTTCTAATGCAAACAGAAAAGAAAGAACATCTACCTACTTTCAAGTCACAAGAGAGGCTGTGCACCTGTTACAAGTTTTTTCCTGCGATTTTTTCTTTCTGGATTCCTTTTCATGCTGATAAGTGCTTTCAAATCTAGGCTTATGTTTCATCAGAAAAAATTCTCTTTGTGTAAGGTATATTCAGCAATGTTTCCCCTTCTTTAGATTTAGCACTAGTTTGGGAAGAAAGCAACACATCTGGTGAGCTAAAAACTCCAGTAAAGCTTGTTCATCCCTATTCAGTTCAGCACTTTGGCTACAATTTTCAACAAAGGGAGGTTAAATTCCCCAAATCCCAAAGAAAGGCATACAATGCTGTGAATAGTCTATCCTTAAATACCTGATTTACTGGATCAAAATAAACTTAAGCATAGGTTTATATACACAGAGATCTGGTACAGCAGTCCCATCTGGTTGAAAAAGAAAAGAGACCACTAAAGATTTGCTGACAGTGAACTGGCACACACTCTGTTTTTAAAAAGCAGTCTTTCTACCTTAAAAATAAAGGCACATTTGAGTTGATGCAATAACCAAGACATTCATTGTGTGTAACTCTGAATCAAGGCACTATGAATATACATGTGGCAAAGACTGAAGCCAAGGTAGACACAGCTGAGTGCTGAATTCCCTGATGAAGCAACTTGTTCTTAAAGTCCTTATTCCTACCCATTTATTTTAATTGATCCCAGGCCGTGCTAAGTTATTTTAATGGTCTCATTATTCTGAACTTCTAATAACCGAGTTTTAAAAGGAACATATTTCACAAAGACAACTTCAATAAATAAGATCAAAGCTATTCTGGGCTGACTGGTTTGGGTTTTGTCCTCTGCAAACAGAGACATATGCCTGATGCATTTTTCAAGAGTAGGGATTAAGGGAAGTCAGTATTAACATTAAAGGTAAGGAAGGTTGGGATATTCAGTAGTTTGCTTTCCAAATGTCAAAAATATTGTGTTGATTACCTTCATTTGGGGGACCAGGGGTTTACCAGAAGCACAGATGGATTTTTAGGTGTTTAATTCTCATTTTGAAGACCCCTTAGACTGTAGTACAATGTCCCCTTTGCCTGCCTTTATGTTCCTCACCTTTATTAGGAATACAGCACTGAAAATGGAAAACAGCAGAGGGAAGTGCCAGGCAGTGATAATGTCAGCTCACAGAGCTGTTCTGGTGGCACCTGTGAAGAGCCAGGAGCACCAGAGAGGCTGGAGGGAATGGCCTCTGCAGGCAGTGACAGCTGGAAGGACAAGGCAAAGGAGAAATTACCTCATTATTTTCCTAAGTAATACAAACAGCACTTGTACTGATGTGTGGGAGTTCCCAGGAGCACAACTCAGCTTTGAAATCAGGCATTGGAGAGGAACATGTGCAAACAGCCCTGCAGTGCTGCCAGTGCTTTGATAGCCTACAATGGAGACTCATTTTCCATTTTTCTGCATAGAGAGTCACTGGGCAGTCAAGGGAGGTTGGGCTTTGCCAGGATGCTCGTTTGTAATCTAGGCTCAAAATAGGCTTGCTACTTGCAAACCTGGTACTGGTGAGGAGACCTCTGAAGGAAGGGATTGTCTGCTGTGAAGTTCTAGGACTGACAAAAAAGTTACAAGAGAAATGAACTTTAAATTCTGTCCAGACACTGTATTGCTTTTCTCACTGAGTTGCTGTGGCATATGGTACTGATAAGCAAAGAGGTCAATAGGATTTGGATTGTAGTACCAGGTAAAACACCAGTAGTGCAGAATTCTAGCCTTGTTCCTAATTTTAGAGGTATAGTATCACATGTCTAAAAACAAAAGGCATATTTCCACATTCCTTTGGGAGAGAACAGAATTTAATATAGTTTCTGACCAATCTTTTCATTGTGGTTCTCTGTTTATGGGTTTATGTCTCTCATGCACTTTTCTTGTTACTCTTGTAGTGTTCAGCCAGATCTGTGAGTACTCTGCCAGTTCATGAGCTTTCATATTTTCCCTTCTGTAAGATGAGAGTAATGTTAGTTATGTGGAGTTCTCACCACAGAAACTGAAGGAGATCCATTGGTTAATTTTTGTAAATAGATCCAAGGCTATAAAACACTCTGTAAGTGATAAATACTAGTATTTTAAACATGGCATTTTCAATGGTCCAGGCAGTTTCTCTGCAGAGAGGTCCGGCAATGTCAGCCATCAATTTAGGAACATGAATCTATCAGGACAGTAATACATTAGCTCCCAGCACTGCTCTGTCCTCCCATTGCAGTTACCTTGACAAATCACGCAGTTCAGAGGCACTGCATCAAACGTTATTTCTCTGACAGGTAAACCAGGATGCTTCATTAATGCCGTGCATGGAGGTGGAGTGGAACGCTCAGTTCAGGGAAAGACAAGGCACTCCAGGGTGCTGTGGAGAGGAGCTGTGCCCAAAAGTGGAGGGAGTTGCTGTGAGGGTGGTGAGGAGCTGGCAGACATTGCACAGAGAAGCTGTGGATGCTCCATTCCTGGCAGTGTTCAAGGCCAGGTTGGATGGGGCTTGGAGCAACCTGGGACAGTGGAAGGTGTCCCTGCAGGTGGCAGGGGGCTTGGAACTGGATGATGTTTCAAGTTCCTGCCAACCCAAGGCATTCCATCTCCCTGTGAAGGGGAGGGAGTGGTGATCTGAAACATGTCCCATTCTGTTTTTGGAGGGATGGATGCCAGACGACGTGCTAAATAAAGTCTAAGTGAAGAGTGGGATGTGTGACCCTGGGAGCTGGAGGAAGTGAGAAGGACCCTAAAGCTCCTTGTTTATTTCAGCAGGTTAGAAGGCAAAACTGCAGTTTTGTTTTTAGGGAAACTTGGATTTTCAGAGTTTGAGGAAACACAGGCTTTACTGACCTAGGGCAGTTCCATGTTCCCACATGGAAGTTATAACCTGCTTGTTAAAGCCATGCTGTATTTCCATCCCCTGGTGGACCTTTCATTCCCATGGGGAGCAGGGTGGCACTGAACTGTGGGCCACTCTAACTGTGCCATAAACAGAGGAAAGGCAGGTAGGAAGAATTCCTGTGAGGCTTTAAATAAAGATAGGCTCACACTTTGCACCCTGATATTTCTGAGCTTTTTAAGGGTGATGGCCATGGCCAAGCTGCTCATATGGCCATGATGCAAAATCTGAACTGAGAACTCCTCCATTAGTGGAGAAAGGCTAAGGGGAATTAGCTTTGTGGCACAGCTAATCTCTGCTGCCTTGGTTAATCCTTGCAGCCTGTTGCAGAAATAATTCAGTCGCTGTGGGACCCAAACCTGAAGCAGCTTGACTGACATCAGCCAAAAAGCCCAAAAAGCCTCCAGCAAATCTCTTTTAATAACTTACAGGATGTACTAGGGTTTGCTGTGTCACATCCTCAGTTTTTGTATGGCAATGGCAGGTTAACAAGCAAGCTGATTGTGGCTCAGCTACTGGACTAGAACCTCAAATAGGTTTTTCTCTAAGCACATGCTCAGCACCAAAATGTAAGAAAACCTGTTTTTTTGACAAATCCCAGTAGAGCTGAAGCAGAATTTTTTCTAGAACAAAGGTATAAATTATGGTAGTTGTGAACTCCTGTTCTCCTTCTTTCCTTCTCCTGTAACAGGATTTTTTTTTTTGATAGGATGAAATAGAGCTAGGTGTATTTGTGTAGATTTATAGGTACTTGCTTAAAAGAAAAAAATAAAATTTGGGCCAGGTTATGTCCATGAATTGCTAGATCGTGTCAATCAACCTCTCAGCATTGTGCACTGCCAAAGCAATTTCACTTTAAGTGCTGGAAAAAGTAATTGGGTTTGAATTGCAAGTTGTTGTTCTCTTGTGTTCAAGATAATATTTCACTGTTCCCTTTTCAAGTCATTTTTCTCTTTCTAAGTGTTATCTCTCATGTCTTTACAGCAGAGCTTGATATCCATCCTTTCGGTTCAGGTTCACGTCCTGGGAGATTTTGCAAAACCTGGGCTTATGTGAAGATTTAAGTCCTTGCTGCTTGTGATGTAGCCAATGTGGTGTAGTAAATACATCTGCTTCTGTCTGGAGAAGCTTTACTTTTTCTTCATGTGAAGGACCTAAGAAAAATCTCTGAATTGTGATTTTAAACTCTGCAACAGTGTGACTTCCTTCCACCACCCAGGGCAGTGTGGACATTTGCACCGCAGACACTGCAGCAGTATTTTTCCTGACAAAGATGTATTCACATTGAAAGAGAAAAACGATGAATAATATTGCATGCTGGAATAAAATAATGCATGGGGGTTGTTCCTGGTTGTTGGCAGGCTTCCAGGGTTGTGAATGATAATGTGTGTGTGACAATGGAGAAACAAGCTGTTTCTCCAAGGATGTGTTGTGATTGTCCTGTGCTTTTGTAGTTTTCTCTGTGGGCACCGGAGCAAAACCTGGAGCAGTGGGCAGCACCGAGTACCTCTGTCGCTGTTGGACACTAAATGAAGAAGTTTGACTCCAAAGTAGAAGAAAGATCAGAAGGTTTTATTTACAATTCATTCAGCCCTTTTATAACATGCTGAGCTGAGAGACATATTGTTGGTCCTTAGGACTGATACTTTTCTGGTTCCATTGGTCAAGCTTAGAGAAACACAAAGGCACAGCTACACAGAATTGTTTTGAAAACAAGAGCAATTGTTTACAAAGATTTGTCTTAAGAAAGAGCCTCCCAATAATTCTTCCCTTGGGAATGTTCAGCGGCTGCTATCAGGCTAAAATTTCTCAGATTCAGAAAAATCAGGGCCACATACCTTTCTGCCTGCTCTTTGCTGGCACACAGGAGCTCACTGTCAGCCTGGAGCTGACCAGGGCTGTGGGGATGTGGTGTCACAGTGTGAGTCAGTGTGTGCTCACAGCTCCTGGGCAGGCACAGCCACTTCAGGTCACTCAGCAAGATGCATGGGTTTGACAGGGAGAAAAAGGCTTGCACACCTGCACAGGATGGGATTTGTGTTCCCACTGCATGAGCCTGGGTGTCTCCTCTCCCCTGCTGCCCCAACAGCATCACAGCTGTGTCTCTCACCTCTCCAGAAGTACCAGAACAAAGTGCAGGCACCAAGAATGCCCAGACACCTGGAGTCCCTGCCCAGGTTGCTAAGAGGGCAAAACCTGACCTGCTTCTCTTGAATCACTGCAATTTAGTGGCTCCCAGAGAGCAACCACGGCCCCCACTCTGCAAAACCTGAACACTTCTTTAACCTGAGCCTCCCCCAGAGTCTCCCTGGCTGGACAGGCTGCTCCCTTGTCCACATTAATGCCTGTGAAGAGGAGGGGCAGGCACTGATCTCTGCTCTGTGCTGACCAGGACCTGAAGGAGTGGCCTGAGGTTGTGTCAGGGGAGGTTTAGGTTGGATATTAGGAAAAGGTTCTGCCCCCAGAGGTGGTTGGGCCTTGGAACAGCTCCTCAGGGCAGTGGTCACAGCACCAGCCTGGCAGAGCTCAAGAAGTGTTTGGACAATGCTCTCAGGCACAGAGTGTGACTCTTGGGGATGGTGCTGTGCAGGGCCAGGAGTTGGACTTGATGATCCTTGAGGTCCCTTCCAACTCAGCAGATTCTGTGATTCTGTGATCATATCTAAAATCCAGCAAAAGCTGAATCCAGCTGAATCTGTACAACTAGCTAATGAGCTAATGAAATTTTGTGTATGATATTCTTTCACCTTTGTTTAATTACCAAAAGTACTTCTTAAAAAGGGAGAAAATCTCTTGAGAACAAGAACAAAGTTTATTTTGTAGTCATTGCCAATTAAGTACTTTCATCATAATCAGATGCATGCTACATTCAACTTGTGCACAGAAGCTTTTTTTTTTGAAAAACCAATAAAATTTTTTTCCAGTTTTTCCTCAATCTCTCAGAGTAACAGGGAGATTAACATTCTGAATGATAAAAACCAAAAGCTAAAATTATAATAATTAACTCCAACATTGCATGTAATATCAAGAGAAAACTTTCTTATTATGTATGTTGTCTTTAATTATAATTTAAATGTTTGAAAAAGAGAAATTAATTATAGTTTTTACCCTGAGATTGGCAAAACTCAAAGCTGATAGAGGAGGCTCTGGAGAAATCTTACCCACCATTCAATTTAAACCTCATTTAAGAGCCCAGCCTCCTGATGAGTCACTTAGATTTCCAAATCATGATATTCCCTTGTCATTAAAAGCACAGTCTGAGTCCAATTTCCAGACCTTGTGCAAATGATAATATCCTTCAGTAATCTGAATTGGGAATGCTCAGGTCATCATACCTGGCATTTTGGAGTATCTCACTTCTGGGGGCTTTCCTACATTAATCTGTCTTTTCACCATGTAGGTGCTATTGTGGCACAGGACTGAAATCAGCACTCTTGGACCTGATCTTCAGCTGATTTGTCATGGACAGCCCATAATCTTTGCAGAAGCCCAGTGTAACCTTTATTGCCATGCTGCAGACCCTTTCCAGTGCTACAGCAGAACGGAAGAGAGCAAAGATGACAATGCCCACACTAATCAGAGACTTGCAGATCTAACACTGTTTATAATGTATCTGCTGCTGTTCCTTCAGTAAACAGAAGCCACTTTTAATAATTATTCCTTATCAATAAGCTTAGATGGGTTTTACAAGTCATACTATCTATCACATGCCTAATTAAATGAATTAGGGATTTTTTTATTGCTCTTGCCGATTACAAGTGATCTTCAGAACATTCCTGAAGTCTCTAATTATAACTTATCTCTGTCTATTTGTATAATGGCTAAGTGTTGTGCCACTGAAGAGCAAACTCATATAATCAAATATCATGTCCTTTAGCACTTGAATTAATAAGGGTTGTACCAGTCCAGGTTTACAATTAAATGAGTCCTGGGGAAGATCCTTGAGGCCAGGAGAAATTTGTTTCAGTTTGAAAAACAAACAGAAAAGCAATTATCCAGTGGGTTTTGCTTTATAAAACATGTATTTTTTCAATTGTATGAAATAAATGTCTGTGTTTTGCAGCAGTTGAAGATTAAATATGGGGGTAGCACCTTTGGAGAAGTGTTCTGTAGATCTTGGAAAGATGAATATTTATTCTCAAGTTGAGGGAAAATTATAAAGCTATAGTTTCAAGTGTTCTAATTTAACACCGATAATTATTTAATTTAAGTGAACTTTAGAGATTAATTTTCAGGGTGATTTTATCTCAGCCTGATTCCTAGCAGGGAAGGGACTGCATCACAAGAATCTGCCTCTCCACTGGCAGCTTTTTGTGATACTGAGAAGTTTTATGTGCTCCTTCAGAGTATGATGGGTACCTCTGGACCTTCAGGTTTCAAATGTGCCTTTGCCAAGGTGCATGATTCTTCCTGTAATCACAGGCATCCCATCATTCATCCAGCAAGGCAGGGATTTTGTTTACACATATATATATTTATGTATGTATGTGTGTATGTATGTATGTATAAATGTACACATAATATAAAAAGAAACAAAAAAGGAAAGGAAAAAAAAATACAAGAAGAGGTATGCAGCATGTCCTGCCATTAATAAACAAAAGACTCTGCAAAGTGGTTCTGAGAAGCCTTGGCCTGAGTTCTAAGTATCAAGTCAAATTTCAGCTGCATTTCAAGGTTTTTGGGGACTCTTTCAGCAATGCTACTTTGTTCAGTTTTATGATTTTTTTTCCATCCAAGTGGATTTTTGATGGAGACAAATGCTTGTTGCCTTCTGTGATGTACTTTATCATCTGAACATACATCACTCAAGCCTGTGATTCCTTCTTTTGACGATTTCTCCAGTTTTAGTTCAGGTTCAAAAAGTTAAAGTAGCATCAAGTGATCCTTCTGTATCATCGATTGTGGCTGAGCTGCCTCACAGACAGGGCATTTGTCCTAATAACCAAAACAACAACATTTTATCCCATTTTCTATCAGCTGTTAGGCAGGATCTGCTTGTGCCATCATGAGGTACTTTTGTTTCTTTTATATTTAAACTCACAGACTGAATCCTAAGAGGTTTACTCCGAACTGCAGATGCAATGAGCTGAGTCAAGCATCACCCACTGGTGCCAGCTCAGGACACCCTTCACAAAGCAGAGGAGGTGACCAGCCCAAAGTCCCATTTTCCATTGGACTGGTCACAGCATTTCCATGAGGGGCATCCTTGCTGCCACAGGGATTCCCTGATGAGGGTTGTGACTCCAGTGCCAGGCACTGCCACCACCTCTGCTCTCACAACTGACCCAAACCCTGAAGCATCTGATAAAGAAGTTTTCCCTGAGGGCAGATGACAAAGGATTCCTCTTGCATTAAAGCCCTTCAGAGAGCACAGGTTGCCAGAGTTTTGCCCCAACAGGGCGTTGCCAGCACAAGTCAATCTCTTGGAACACAACCAGCACTTTGCAGCCCCCAGCAGAAGCTTCAGGAAATGATGCAGCCATCCAGTGCTGGCAGCTCTCCTCTCTTCCAGCCCCCTCAGCCGAAATGCAATTTGCATAAAGGGAAATGCAGATTTTGTGGTTTGATCTTTAGCATTATTATAGAGGCCAATCTGTGGTAATGCAAGGGAATGGCTCTGTGAATGCTGTAAGCACTAGGAAAAAGTGTTCAGCTTGTACTTGATACAATTAATGTCTCGTGAGATTGAGGAACTCCTTGGGGGTTTTCTTCCCTTATGTAGTTTGTAATTTTATATCCTGTTTGGGTGGAAGAGATGCTATTTCTGATTAAGAGTAGAAATCCTAGCTTGGACCAGGTTTTTCTTGTGCCACAGCAGTGGCAGAGCCGTGCTACAACAGTGTGTGTCACTGTGCCAGTGCACAGTCACCATGTAGTGTACCTGCTGCAGAACTGCTCCCATATGGCATGGCAAAACCTGGTTTAATCCATGGAAGCATCTGCCTTTCCCATTAAATTTTCCACTATGCAAACATTTGAAAATAAAATCTGTTGTCTGTCACATGTAATGTGACCCAGCAGCCCTATCCATGTGTTTGATATGGGCACCTTTTCAGTGAGACAGAGTAGGATGAGCTCCATCATCCCTTGTGCCACCCACTGCAGGCTGGGCAGAGGGCAGGAGCAGGCCCAGGACCCCTGGTCTGTGATCAAAAAAAAGGTCAGTGCAACAACAGCATCTCTTGGGCTCTTCACAACCTGGAAGTAAAAGGACAATATCAGCTTATTTAATTTCACTTATGGTGATATTTGAAGCTGATTCTCTTAAAAATATCATTTGAGTGGTTGCTATTCTGCTCAAATATTCTAACAATATTTAGAAGTAAATATTGGTGCTTTTTCCTTTTTTCTTTACAAATGCTAAGAGAAATTAGTTCAGAGTGACTTGTGGAATACAGGAAAAGGTCTTGGCTGCCTGTGAAATGAACATGGACACGTTAGATCAGCAACTTACTACAGTGAAAAGGAACAAAAGAGTAGAGAGTCATCTCTTCCCTGCAACTAGTAATCAGACAAATACAAAGTTTAACTTACCACAAAGCTGGAAAATATTGCAAAAGGCAGAGGACTGAAAAGGTTTTGCAGAGACCTGTGAGAAGAGACACGACTCTAGAGTTCTGGTCATTATACTTTGGTCCACAGGTCTCAGGGATCCCTCATGTGACTGACTAGTCCCAGGGGATGCACAGATGGAGCTAAGGACAGGGATTTTCTTCCTGCCAGTCTTGTGTTTCTCATCATATTCCTTACCTCTGCTGGGGAATGGCTGAAGATCAGCAAATACCAGAAGCTGATCACTGGAAAATGTTCAGGAACTGGCAGGGCATGTACTTCTTTTTTTCCTCCCTATGACTATGCTCACCCCAGAACCAGTCAAGAAGAATTGACTTGAAAATGCAACAAGAAAGAGAAGGACAAAAAAAAGAAGCATCTGGCTTGGATCCTGGTCAATAAGGACGTGTGCCCTGCACCCCAGGACTGATGACCCCAAGCATCTGTGTCTTGTTCCCCCGGGGCCGTGGCTGCTTTCCCAGTTTGCTTCATCCTTTTGGAGCCAAGTCTTGGCTTGCTAAGGATTTGTGCCAAGCCTCCACATGCAGAAGAGCTCATAGAGGAGAGAGGTCTGGGATGCCCCTCCAAGACTGGTTGTAGGATAAAGAAAGCTGAGCTCAAACAACTGGGCTACACTAAAATTCAGTGTCTGTACATACCACAGCTTGTTTTCTTCTCCCTCAGTTGCACCACATCTGTAGGAATGCACAATGACCAAACTCCATTAATTCCCTTTTAATTTAGCCCCTGATTTATGAGGAGTATTGTTCCCACTTTCTAAGACTGTGCAGGCACTGGTCCTGTTTTCTGGTGGAAATGATGAGTCAAACTGCCCCAGCCATTCTTCTTATTTATTTTTCCTAATGCATCCAGATCCCTCCCCCTCACTTAGCCATGGGTTTCATTCAGATTTTCATTGAAGCTGGGAGAAGCAGTTGAGCATGTGTATGTTTATGTACACGTGTATGTACAATGTATAAGCATTTCCCTCAGCAGGCAAAAATTCAAAGAGTTCAGAACATCTCTACTGATGATCCCAGCCAGGCTACCCAGGCAATAACTTGGCTTGGCTGGAGATCAAGAAGCTCTGTCTGTTGTCTGTGAGCAGAGCCAAGCCAGGCACGTTGGGATGCCAGGGATTGTTGAGCAGATCTGGGAGCTGGAGTCAAACCACAACTGTTGGTCAGGGGGGGTTTGGGCTCTGGTTTGCTGGGGTTACCCCTGCTTTGGAGCACAGGCTGAGTTGCACTGGTGTTGAGAGGCAGAAAGCTGCTTATTAACCCACGGAACCTCAGACATCAGATAAATAACAAGGTAACACTAAATGCCTTGAAGTTGCCTCACAACCACTTGGAGAATCTCTGAGGATCTTCCATCTCATCACAAGAGCAGGATGCCTTTCAAGTGTCCTCTTCAGGTCCTCTGACTATCCAAAGGGATGCTGCTCAGATGCTTATGACTGGGATAGCTGAGAGAAGTAATTACTGTAATTACACTTGTGTCTATGTGCTGCAATACTAACGAGCCATATTGCATTTGCTGTAACTAAGAAAGCCAGTGGAGATAAAGGCCAGCCACAATTAGCAGTTCACAGGGCTGCTCCTGGAGCTGGTGTAGTCTATTCCTCTAGTTTGGATATTCAGGTAAATTTTCCTGCTGGCAGCTCCAGCTGACATTCGGTGCATTGCCCTGCTCTTTCCTCCTTCTAAGCTGTGAATTAACAGAGTCCTGTGGCCATAGGTGAGGTAAAGTTCACTGATCTTTCATGCCTCTTGACAGGACCAGGCACATGAACATGCAGCTCCACTTCTTAGAGTGAAAGGCCGAGTTTGTATTTCGCAAAGGAAAGGATTAAAATGCCATCAAAGGTGAAAGAATAAATTTTCAGGGTGAAAACTTCAATTTCAATGAAATTATAGCAGTAGACCTAGATAAATGTGAAGGTGGGTTGGCAGTAAGTTTGGAGGCAGTCCATTTGCTGATTAAATTTGATTTTATACGTATAGCCACGCTAAACCCCAATTATCGTTATTCAGGAAAAGCACCTGGATTAATCAGACCTGCCACATCCATCTTTTTCTAATGCTTGTTTCACTGGCTGTGACTCCTACAGAGGAAAATTTCAGCAACTGATTAGTTTTACAGCTCTTATATTTCTAAGCTGCAAGTACAAAGAGCCAATATCAGATCTCCCCACTTTCCTCCCTCCCTTCCCAAACAGGCTGGAAGAGCCATCTGCAGGGAAATTGGGAAACCTGCCTTCCAGCAGGGCTCCTGGGAGCATGGGGCCAGGGGTGCATGCTCAAGGAGCGTGGCAGTGCTGGGGTTTCTCCCTTCTTCCATAAGTAATGTCACAAAAAGTGAGATGGCCCAATGCTGCCGTTCCTTCTGCAGGTGAGGAGCGTGGTGGGATGCAGTGTGGGATGAAGGCAGGAGTTTGATTTGAGATGCAGAGCCCCAATGCCCCATGCAGCAGGTGACAGACAGACACACGTGGCACCAGAGCTGCCTCTGTCAGGGTGCCCCTCCCTGGGGGGGGTTGCAGGGGAGAGGGTGGGATGAGAGAAGGTGTTGGGAACAAGAGTGGGACTGAGCTGGCTGGCTGTACACCATGGGCAGGGGTGGAGCAGCTGGAGACTGGCTCATTTCACTGATCTGGACTTAATCAGGGCTCCCACCCCCTCCGTGCTACTGGGTGTGGAATGTCACCCTGCTCCCACTCAGTGATAACCCCATGTCAGCAAAGAGAGGATGCCTTTAAATCATGTACCTCAGCAAGAGGCAGTTCTGGCTTTTCCCACCATGGGAGCTGGGCTGTCTGAGGGATGCAGGATGAAGAAACACCCAGCCAGGCTCTCTAATTGTTTCTGGCCATTGATTGACTGTAACAGCCCGTGGATTCTCAGGCTATTCCCTGCTAATTGAAATGACTGTGGAAGAACAGACTTTGCTGCTACTCAGACATCTCTTTTGAGCCAAAGGAAATCTATCCCTTATAGTTTCCTCCAGCAAGTGAGATGACATCAGCTCTGTGGGTGGACAAATGTATTGAAAACCTGTCAAAATTCATAGTATTTTCAGAGATGCAGATATGCTCGAGCTAGAAATGCTGTTATAATCAGCTAATGTCATCTCCTTTCTATCACAGAGGTTGGAGAGTCTCACCCAGGCATTTTGACAATTTCCAAATCTAGAAAAAATGAATCTAAAGTCAGAGCTGAACTGCTCAGTAAGAAGGTCATTAATACTGAGACAGATGAGACAGAATAGATTCTCCATATCCTTTTTTTTTCTTTTTTTTCTTACAACTACGTGACTTTCCTTCTGATAAACTGATACTAATGAGAATTATTTTACTGATCTAAAATGTGCTAACTGGCATCTTGTGGTCTGTATCACACAGAAAATGGGAATGCTTTGTTCTACCTTTGGCATGCACAGATGATCTTTGAAACATGGGATGTCTGAGAAGTGGGTTTGTGGGCTTCATTTCAAGATGTGTGACAAATCTTCTTACTTGGAACCTACCAACATATTAAGTCTGGGTGCTTGTGTGCATTTGTTTGACTGCAGATTAAGCATTGGCCATGAAACAACATGTCCTGAGGGCATGCATGGATGGGTTTCACAGCACCTAGTCTGCTGTATGAAGGACAATTTGGAGAAGGTCAAAAATTGTTTTCTTCCCCTTTTTGATCTTCACATTCACTCTTTCTCAGTACCTTCCCCCTGTGAATAAAGAACATGGCTGTGTGCTTCCTATATTAAACAACTGCAACTTTCTTTTCTTCATATAAACAATTATTGAAGCCCTCCTGCCCTCTCTTCTTTCCCAGAACATGTTTTCCTTCGGTTCTGATGGATCAGTTTGCACCATTGAAACTCAATGCTCTGAAACCTCACATGAATTTTACAGTCATGCAATAAGATTTTGAAGGTTAATAACACATTGTTATGGAGAAGAAAAGCACTTGAAGAAAAGCATGGAAAATTACGCACAGATCACAAGTTCTGAAAGATTTTGCAAGTCCATAAAGCCTTATAAATACAAAATGAGCTTCTCAAAGGGGCAGTCTGAACAACTCCCAAAGCCAGGAAAATCATTGTGTGAATAGTCTGAGCACGGTGCAGTGCTTTCTGCACACCTCCTGGCAATGCAAATGCTCACAGCCCTTTCCTCACAGGTCCTGGCTTCCTAAGCAGCCACCAGCACAGCTTATATCTTTGCTGGATTTCCCAGCCTATTTTTGAAGAGCTGCCTGACTTCTATTCCATGCACAGCTTTGCAGTTCCCTAAGTGTCAAAGCTAGGATGGGATTTCCACCCCCACTCCTCCCCCCGTCCTTTACTGCATCACTGCCAACTCCACAGAGCGTCTGATCTCTCCCCAGTCCAACCTTTCTCACTTCACAACTTTTCCCCCTGCAGTCTGAGCTGGGTTCCCAGTGCAATCCCAGTCAGTTATTTCCTAGAAGACAAACAGCCCAGCAAGGGGAAGTATTTTAGGGCATATTCCTCCTCATTTTCTTTGCATCAATCTGATATCAAAACCGCTCTTGAAAGCCTCTCTCCTGCTCTTGGCAAATATTCAGAATAACTTAACTTTCCCCCTCTACTCTGGAAAGATTTTTCTTTTCTCTCTGTCACTCAAGCATAGGCAAATTTCTAATATTATTCCTGCTGAACAGCACTTGCCTGCTATGGTGGCTCTGCAAAGGACTTGGGGATAAGACAGCCACCAGGGCTGAGTGACAGTGGTGAGTTCAGCCAGACTTTTGTGCTGTGTGCCATTGTGCCCACATGCAGGGCTGTGACTTCCTGGCAAAATAGGCTTTGCTGTGGCAAAAATACAGACACAAGATGAGAGAATCTTGACTTATTGAGGACGCAGGTAGTAGAAAGCCCCCATGAGCTAATGGGAATATGATGCAAAATATCCAGACCAGGAGACCAGGAGGGTCTTTGGAAACTCCTGATGAACAGCCTGAGAATGCTAATGCTGCTAATTAGTTGAGGGAGATGGTGTTATAAATAGAAGAGCTGACTGAATCTTTTTTGTGGCAGATAAGCGTACAATGAGTTTAGTAATTTCCTGTTTAAGAGCATGGTGATATTTGTAAAGCTATTTTTAATTGTTCATTACTGTTAATTACTTGGTTTTTTTTAAAAAAAGAGACTGCATTATGAAAGAATTGAACTACATTGGAAATTATCATCAGTCAAAATGCCCCCTTCAATCTGACTGCCAGGGATGATTGTTGGGGTAGCAGACACATGGACTTTCAACCAGCAGTGATTTTTCAGGCTGACACAGATTCTGAGCACTCACATTTTTATTTTCATCGTGTTTTTCTTTTTACTGTAAACAACTTCTTATCCCTCTTCTTATCCATGGAACAGGGGACTGCAGGACTTTGCCTCAGACAGGGAGAAGAGATTCTGCAAAGCCCAGACTTTGTCTGAATTGCTGTTCTCACTGGAAGAGTGACCCCCAACACATGAAATATTTTCCTGTGTCAGAAAATCTCGCTATCCTTAACACGTGGGGAGTTGCAGAGACTAACAGCTGACGCTTCATCTCTCCTGTCCAAATGTTGTTGCCCACATGCTTGACAGTGAATTAGCTGCTAATAATGGATCACCAGACTCTTCTGGAGTGAAACATTTACAAGAACCGACGTGCTGCCAAGTTTAAAGTCTGGGAACACAAGGCAATTTCAAACCTGTCATTTCCTCACAGAAAGGGGATTATTGCTCTGCTATCAGCAAAGATCCTGTGTTATGTAGCTTTTCTGCCCTTGAATTATTTAGGTCACATGGGATGGCCATGGGTTATATTGAAAAATACATCTTTTGGGTCTGTTTATGTACCAGATGTATGTCTATATAAACATCCAGTGTGGAATTCACTGGCTATGTGCACACCCAGTGCAGGTGCACAGACCACATACATGCAAGTCTCTGTGCTTACAAACTTGCCAGTTGCCTCAGACAGCCCCTGTAACAGAGATTTGTTGCCAGCTGCCCCTGTTCCTGGCAGTCAAGGTGCCTCCTGTGATAGGCACAAGGAATCAGTGCAGCACCTGGGGCACTGACTGAAGGCAAAGTTGGCAAGAACCCTGCTTTATCCTTCGTGCCATAAGCCTTTGGCTCATGTAGCTGAACCTCACTGCTCTATCCAGTGGGACGTGCTCTGAGAGCCATCTCTTGATCACACTTATCCCATAGCTGTGCTTATTGCTCATCAACATCTTAAGGACTTGGTAGATGATAAAGTTGCCCTCATGGGCAACTCATGGAGTCAGGTTGTGCTGTTGCATCAAGAAGGCAGCAGCTGATCCCACTTTCATTTTGGGTGAGCCATCTCATACTCCCTGCTGGGTTTTGCAAGAATTTCTGTGGCCACTGGTGCTCAGAGTATACAGAGACTCCAGTAATGCATTCACATGCCTGCATTGCAGAAAAGTGCGAGATGGATTGGACCTAGTTTTTAAAACATTTGAAATCCTAAATCAAACATGTATCTCAGCCATGTTCTGGCTTTCCAGAAAAGCCATGCTTCTGCTGCTGAGTGTCCCTTTTACTAGTTAAAGGACAAGAACTGTGGTAACAAATTCATAGTAAACTACAGGTTTGTAGAAAAAAATTCTACAATTTTAAGCCTTGTTTCATTTTTGTTGTGATATTGAAGCATATAGTGCTAATAAGACTCACTAATATTTTGTTCATATCTGGTAATTAACAATATAAATTTTCTCAGGGTGCTCTCAAATCTTCCCTTTTGCACATTCATTTCCTCTGCTTCGCAGTCTTTAGTTAAACTGGCTTGAAAAATCACATTTTTCAGAATGTGCATGTTTCTTGAGGAACAGTTTTAACTTGAATATAAGTTGATTTCTTGCAGCTCCTCAAAAGCTGAGAATTTATGCAGAGTATTCAAGGCTAATTTCCTGTAGTTTTCCAACTGAGGCTGTCATGATCTACAGAAAACAGCAACCAGCCTTACATGAGATATAGCAATGATTCCATCTTCTTGTGTAGTGAAATAAATATGTATGTGTGATGTATCTACACATCTATAGTATATGCCCTGTACATATGTCTTTGGCACTTCACTTAAATATGTCAGTTAAAATAATGTGTTTGAATATTTAGACTGTAAGTAAAAAACTGGGAGGTTATGAAGTTTGAATAAATTCTGATTGTTAATATTCATATGCATTTACCTTTGCAGGGCAGTACCTGCCTTACAAAATGGTGTGGTACTGCAGAATTGCCTTTGATTTACAGCAGCATCAGTGTGCTGATTGACTCAAAGGAATTGAGACAGCAGGTCTGGCTCTGGCATAAGATTGAATGTATTTCTTTTAACTGTTTCTTTCTAAGTGCAAGGCAGCTGCAGCAGTAAGGAGGCACTGGCATGTTTTAAAAGGGCATTTCCCTCACAAAAGCAGGTATAAGACACAGGAAATATAAATTCCTCGCTGCATGAAAATCAGAGGGTAAAGAGAGGCTGTTTGGAGGGCTCATTGTTTGAGAATTCCTTTTAGGAAGCTTTTCATCAGTAAATCTGTAGACATCATTGCTTCTAACTCTAAGCCAAGCAGGAAAAAAGCATATTTTTTTTCCTGTCAACGCCTTGGATTAAAAATGACTAAACAAGCATTTGTGGCAGGTTAATTGCTCCTTGGGTACTTGCAACCCCTGCACAGAGTGGGTGTGAATATTAACTCCAGCAAGCAGCAGCTTTCCACACAGGGAGGCCGCATTAGCCAGACGTGGATGGTCCCCAGCAGGCTCCTACCCAGACAGCGTGTGCAGCACAAGGTCAGCTCGACCTTCCTCCCCTGTTTCCTTATTATTTCTGCTATTCCTTAGCTGAATCAAGAAATCTTGGGAGCATTACAGAGCTCCCAAAGCAGAGCAGCAACACTGAGATGGAGGGAGGGGAGGACAAAGGGCTTGGACTAAAACTATTATTCTTTAAAGAGTTTGTAGTGTGAATCCTACCTATAAAACTATGGCACAAAAGTGTTTAGTCAATGTTTCAGACCCACCTATCACACAGGCACACAAACACAGCTTCTTTTGTCTCCAAAGACCTATATGCGTATTAAAGCAAACAAATGGTGCACTAACATTTGGATTCACCTCAGATTAGTTGGAGTAGCATGTACTTACACTTGGAGATTGTCAGGATAATACACAATCCAAGCTAGAATTGTGTTTTTATGACTGCACATAAATATGTGTCCTAGGGCTTTGATTTCTCTTGGTATTTCATTCTGCTCAGATCTCCAGCTCTCTGAGTGTGTGCACCCCTGGAAATGTGGGGAAGCACTGTAAGAGAAGTGACAGCAGAACCAAAGAGTGGCCAGGGCTGGTCTTTCCACTCAGGTGTTGAGATTATTCAGAGGAGGCTGCCTGCTCTGCTCTCCAGAGGCTGTCAGCAGGAGGGGCACTTAGGTAAAGTCAGGTTACTTGGTCTGCTCAGGGAGGTAACATTAGAAATCAAATGTGCAGAAATTGTTCACATTCATCCAACCTCTCCTTGCTTCTGTGTCTAATACAACTGTTAATGCATTAATTCTTGCAATGCTGTCTTGGAGCAGGGGGTTTCTGTGATCCTTTTGAAGGGAGGGAGATGAACTGCAGAGTCACCTGGCGAAGGTCAGGCGGGAAAACTGAAGGCAGGAAAGGGGGCAGGACAGCTTTCTTAAAGCCTTAGAGACATTCCTGCCCTTGAGGCTGGTCCTGGGGGGAGTGGGGATTGAGCAAGCAGGCACCCAGGCTTGGATTTTTGCCTTTCCAGTGCCCTACACTTCCTCAGATGTCTGAGTGTCAGCCACAGGCAGGAGTGGTACCAGCTGCATTCTTGGGATATGTATTGGTGACACTTGGTCGTGGATTTGGGCATCCAGGATAAGGACAAAGCCTGCTTTGGGAAGGGACTAGGGAGACAACCCAAGATGAATATGATCAGCTGTGACTCTTTCAGTGATGTGTTATCATTGCTTTGTACCCTGTGATATGGTTCTTTCTTACACATAAATTCCTGCTTTGTTTGCTTTCAGTTTTCTTTGCTGTCCCCAGAGATTAATGCAGCTCGTTGTGTGGATCCAGCTGGACAGGGGACACAGAAGGGAGGTCATGGCCCAAGATTAAGTTTTGAACTTGATCTCATCCCTAGTTTTAATTTTGTGACCAGAATGGAAATCAAGTATAAATGTATGGACTTTGAGTCTGTCTTAACTTCCTGACATATCTTAATAGTGACATCCTTCTTGACCCTGCAACATAAAGAATTCTGCACCAATTAATTTTGTATCTGGGTGTAACTTTGGCTTTTAGCTGGATTTAGCACCATTGACCAGACCCCATCTGCTTTTGTGGGTGAAGGGAAAAGCAGATGTCTCAAAAAGCAGTGACAGAGCCAAGTTCTTTTGCAGTGATTGGTCAATACCTGATGTAAATAACTAACTCCAGTGACCCAGCAGCAGTCCCCAAGTTTGTTATTTCAATTGGCCCAGCCGGAGGGCATGAGGGCTACAGCCAGGGCTGTTTCCAGGGCCATCCTGCTCCCTGCAGTAAATTTCAGGGTGTGCTCCTTTGCAAAGCTGGCAGAGCAGGTATGTGAGTGTGATAGCACCTACTCAGAGACATCAGTTGTATTCCTTTGCAGTCGTTTCTTTTTCCTTTTTCTCCTGTGTTATTTTTACTCTGGTTTGAACCAGTGTTTAATTTGCCTCTTTTCACTTCTTGGCTCTAATAACAACTCTCTCATCTCACTGCTTTGCCTGATCATTTTTTCCTCCTTCTTTGTTGGATGTCTGGTTTCTCATATTCTCCTTTTTTTCTGTCCCTCTGTCTTGCACACTCCTCCTCACACACATTCTCATGTATTGTTTATCTGCACAGCTCCCCAGGGCACGTTCAGAAGGTGTCTTAAGAGGCAGGGGAGAGGGTCACAACCCTGCCAGCTGCTCAGACACGTGCACACAGAGAGCCCTTTCCACGAGGGAGGCAGGCTAATGTCTGCCAAAGAAAGCCAGCTTTGGTAGCCCAGCAGAGCAGAGCATGGACCCTGCTACCTCTTGATGCAAAATGTGCCCCTTTAACCATTACCTTGTCCCCCTGACTGCCCTGTTGTTCTGTTTCCATTTCAGCAGTGTTTTGGTGGCATTTTAAGAGGATTCTCTTATGCAAGGCACTGTGAGAGCAGTTAGCAAACTGCATCCCTGTCAGCTAAGAGCTAAAGATGTGAACTGGCAGTCTGGAGGAGGAGGGTCTTTGCAAACCCACACATCAATCCCATGGCCACACCAGGGTCTGGGTCCAGGTCACTGCTCTCCTTTTGATCAAGCTGTTGCAGTGGTGCCACACTTAATTCTTGGCTTCAGCCATCCTCACCCCCTGGACCTGGTCCTTTGCTGGGGTGTTTCAGACCTTTAGAGAAGTATAAAGCATTAGGAGTCCCTGTATGACACTTGGAATTCATATAGTATAGTTTCCTCTGGACTGGTTTGCCACAGCTGGCTGGCTGTGGTCTCTTTGCCATTTGTCCCAGTGTCCCATTTCTGACATCTCTGCAGTGTGTCTCCTGCTGCAAGGTGGTCTCTCTTACCCAGAGAGTTCTTTTCAGGCTTCTCTGCCGGTCCTCTATCACTCAAACATACTTGGTTATAGCACAGCACTGGCTTCAACAAAATGGTACAGGATTGCAGCAGGATCATCAAAATTGTGTTTTCCTCATGAAAACGGCAGCCAAGCTTGCCACAAGACTGGTTTTCTGTCTGTCTGCATTTTATCCCTTGGGCAACAAGCTGGTTCCCCACTCACTTGTCACTAAACATTGAGGGGACCTTCAGCTACCTGTGCTTGTCTTCACCTGCGGCGCCTCCCGGTCCGGGTTCAGCTCCCGATGGCAGCAGGGTCCTTCAGACAAGTGTGGGGCTGTGGGACCAGCCCCAGGCAGTTCCCTGACCAAGGCTCCCCCTCTTCTCTGGGGGTCTTCTCATCCCACTGCCAGGCTCCAGGCCAGCAGAATTCAGTGGAGGGAAGAAGTAAGGGTACAAACAAGGATATTGCCGGGTGACCCCACGTACAGCTGGGATATATCTCCCATCTAGCCAGCTCATGCATGCACCATGTATTTTGGGTTTTCAAAGAGTGGGAGTAGTCTGGTCAAGTTTTCCTTTTGCATTTTCAATTTCCCTCTCTCCACACTCAGCAAATCTCTCTCTCTAGTAGAAAAAGACCAGGAGAGTAGTGTGCCTAACATCTGCCAGATGAGTGACCACCTGCTGATTAAAAAAACCCTAATGACAATCACAGGCCTGTTTAGTTATTATTGTATTGTTAAAAAGAGCTGAGAACCTGTCTCAGGAGCAGTGATTGAAGTGCTCCTTCAACCCTAAATACTGCCAGACCCACCCTGAAGGAGTTTTCTGTGCCATTCCCAATGGTGTTGGGCCAGCCCTCAGTGACTCTGTGTGCTGTCAGCACAGGGTGGTGCAGGACAAGTCCCACAGCACCACAACCTCCTACCCTGTGGGAACTCAACCTTGTGCTGGAGTCAGTGAGGTCCCATCACCTGTGGATGGAAGTGGCTGCTGCCATCACTGATGAGAGGATTGGGAGCTGACAGCCATGAGCTCAAGCAGACACAGTAGTTGTTCAGATGGTTAATAAGACTTTTTTCCCATTTCTGTGAGAGTTCTGAAGAATTTGTAAACTGTTTTCTTGCTTGCTGTTTTGGAACAGAAATTAAAATCTCAAATGGTTGATGGCAGTGGTTGATGGCAGAGCTGTAAAGGAAACAAGAAGTTTGGATAACCTCAATATTTCATCTTTGATTTTGACTTCCTAACATTTTATTTACTTCTTCAGAAGCCAAGAAATGAGTTAACATGCAGAATAAAAGTGTTTATTGAGACCAGAAAGGAAGAAAAGTTTTTCCATGTTTTTTTTCTCACAGAAGGTCTAAACTTACAGCAAAGAAACATTAAAAAAAAAAATTTAAAAAAAAAAAAAGAAAGAAAGAAAGAAAGAAAGAAACTAATGGGTGACAGGAATAACTCATGACTGAAGGGGGTATAGGGAATGTGCTCTTTGTGTATCTGCTATGTCATGAGCCAAAGCTAAGAGTCAAACTGAAAGACATCCGATTAGTTAACAACCTCTCCATTTAAGTACATTCAAAAAAAGTCAAATTATAGCAGGAAGAATCTGGGCTCGCCTCCGTCTCTGCCCCAAAATATCATTGTTCATTCTCACAGCCTGGCCAGAGGCCAGCTGCTTCCAGGCTTTTAGCCACAGAGTGTATTTAAAAACCATTCTTGTTCCTGTTTTCCTGTCAGTCCAAGTGAAATCACTGTAAATAACCATTTCAAGTGTGCCCATGCCCAAACAGAGGCTGTTGCTGGGTTCTCTGGGGTTGGTTGGAGCAAGGGGCTGAAAGGATGAGGAACTCCAGAGCAGAGCACTCCAGTCTCTCCAAGCCTTCCGCTGCAAACATCTGCTCAAGCCTGAGAAGGGGTTTTTCCTTTTTCCAGCCAGGATCAGGCTCTTTAACAAACCAAGGGGAGTTTGTTTGGGCTCTGCACATAATGGCAGTGCAATCCCCTGGTGGTGGCAGTTCATCACAGCCTGCTATGGGCTAGATGAAACCCCAAGGAAGAGACAGAGCTATTGCAGAGAACTGTCAAAACCCCCCAAACAAAACAGGTGAGGGAGGAAAATTCCAAGGAAACTGGACGTGTGTTTGGCCATTGTTTTTTCTGTGGATCTAGGTATGGCTTTTGTGAGCTCCCCGACCAGCCTGACTGCTGTAAGACAACACAGGACCAATGAAGTCTTCTCTTCTTTTAAATTACCTCTGCAAGAAAATTAATTAAAAAAACCAAACAAAACCTTTTCTTTCCCCCTCTATTTCAATTGCACAGTGGGAACAGGGAATAGTTGTTTGGGTTTGGGGGTTTTCTATATTTTCTATACACACGGACATTTTCCTTTGAAAATAAGTGAAGAAAGCAGGCAAGCAGTAGAAAGCCAGCTCTGATTAAACCCTAAGCCTCTCAGTTGTTGCATTCATTTCCTTTGCCCTGTTTGCCTTCCCCACAGTCTAAAAAAAGGTTCTCCACTGTGCAGGGCCCTTTTGCCAGGGGTGGGATGGCAGTGGTGCTGAGGGTTGCCAAACCACTGTGACTATCGAGGCCGCTGGACTGCCCCACTCCAGCACCTGCCCCCACTTTCCATCGTTTTTGTAGCACTTCTGGGGGCTGGCACTGCCACATCCACGGGTGGATTTCATCAGGGGAAAACAGGTACTGCATCCCTGTGCTGGTTTAGTGGCAGTTCTTCTGAGCTAGGAATGGAGGAGCGCTCAGAGAGCACAGGGGGTGCAGAACCACCCTGCTCCATTCCCTGCGAGGCTCGCTGTGCCCCTGCTGGGTGTGTGTCAGCGCCTAATTTCCCCCGCGGGCACAAGACCTGCTCCCAGAAGCATTTCCAGACTTCTCTCCTCTCTTGTGAGAGCTACGGGCTGGTTGGATCACGTCTCAGTACTCAGAGATGTGTTTGTCATTTGTAGGATGTCTCCATCTCCGCCCGGCACTGTTGTTTGCTTGCACACTGCACTCGCACAAACTGTAGGTGGCACTTTGAGAATTATCAAAGATGCTGCCGTGTCCCTCCAAGCCTTCCGGCTCTGTGCCATGGGAAGGAGAAACATCAGCCAGGGGGAAGGAGAAACAAAAAAATCTTATCAGTTACGGGGGAGAAAGGCAGAGAGTGAGCAGAACCTCCCCAGGAAAAATCACCCGCTCGTTCCTCGCCTTCACCGGGATGCGGCATTCAGCTGCTTGGGAGAGACGTGCCAATACCCTGTACTTTTCTTTACAGGATGTTTTATTTACCTGCCTCAGAGGAGGAGGTTTGCTGTAGTTATCACCCCAGGAGTTCGGCTGGATACAAATGTTAACCAACTGGAGGGGAAACAGCTCGCTCCAGAGGTTTTATGGTTGTTTAGTAGACAGCGGCGAGCGCCAGGCGCAGATTATGTATTTACAGAGCTCCTGGCCCTCTCCTGCCTGAACTGCCAGGAGAGAGATTCAAACCACACTGATCAATTTGCTGTCTGTCAGTAGCTGGGAACTGAAGGGCAACCCTGCATCGATCCATTCTTGGAGAACTGTCCTCATTTCAGGGATTACATGGTTTCCTCTGTGCTGCATTAACACTTTAGGTGCTGGGTGTTAAGTGAGCTCGGTGTGTGGTTATCACTTTTGCATGGTATCTTAGAGAGTGTATGTCTGTTCAGGACGTGACAAAAAGCTTGCTCTGTGGATATTCAGTGTTGTTCTATGTGAGATGGAGGTTAGCCTCTTTGATTGTGTGCCAGAGGGACAGGGAGTCCCTTCTTTCATTCAGCATAAACCTAGATTTGGGAAATTATTCTGTGCTTTTCATGAATCTCTGAATGCCTCTGGAATGCACATCCCTGGTATAATAATACTAAAGATGAAAATGGAGAGAAGTTTGCTGCAGTTCACATGCTGAGAAGCCAAGAAATGCTTCTCAGCCTGCTGAAGTGGCATCACATGAAAACTTGCTAAGTTTCTGGCCTTTCTGGCATTGGGAGAGGATATGTGAATGTCATCATTCATTTTTAAAAACAACTAAGTGGCTTAGAAGTCTGTAAGAGTGAGGCCACATGTGAAGCATTTCAAGCCTTTGTACTTTGGAAATTGTTGCTGTCTTAGCCCTTGGAGATGACCTTAGGATCCTCTCTTAGTATTTCTCACTCAGAGAGCTGTTCTCAGCTGCTGGGATGTAGAACCCAACAGCACCTGAAAAACCAGACATGGGAGGGAAGTGCCATTTTATGGGCATGTGGTGTATTCTCAGTTGTTTGCAACAAAACTTAGCAGCCAAAAAGGTAGAAGTGGACTGGGACCATACCCTGTAAGCCACTGGCAGGGGCTCTTGGAGCTGTGCCTAGTTAGATAAGCAAGGCCTGGGAAAGAGATCAGCTGCTGCTCCTGCCTAACCCGTGCTTGTTCTCACCATTTGGGCACAGGGTTAGGATCCAGCGTCAGTCACAACTGTTATTGATGAATTATTTCCATTCCTCTTTCCTACTTGAGCACATTTGTGCACTGATTGCTGCAAGTTTGGATGGAGCTGGGTGAGCAAATGGACTTCTTTGTGCCAAAGGCCATGGCCCTTATTTATCATCCACCCTGGTGCTGGTGAGTCTGGACTTCTCTGCTTAGGAAAATGAGCTGGAAGCGTGTATAATGTGGGCTCTACTGCAGTCTTGTCTTTCCTATTTTTTCCATTTTGTTTCAGGTGAATGCATTGAAGATGCCACTGTGTTAATCATGGTGTTAAAGTGGAAGACTGCATCTTGCCTGTATCAGCACAAGGGATTGGATCTGCAAGACTATCCAGGACCTAGTATGAGCACAGCTGCAGGTAAATCTGCATTCCTAATCCAAGGTATACCTAGAAATATTTGTCTAAGAAGTCTGTACTTCAGAAAGGTATCAAGACTGATAAACCCCAGAGTCACAGCATCATCCCACCCTATCAATGCTTCTCTGAAGTTTTCTAATGATAAAAACAGCCATGCAAAATCCACAGCTTTTTTTTGTTCTTCCCCCTCTACCCTGCCAGACTCTCTCAAGTGTGACATCAGCCTGAGCCCTGCTCGTTTGGGTCCTCAGCCTTCAGTGGCAGATGACAGCAGAGCCAGTGAGGCATGCTTTGTTAGCTTTGATTATGTTCAGTGTGCTGTAGCACAACAGCTGGAATTATTGAGAAAATCTCCCAGCTTGTGGCGGGGGCAGTGGTGTTGAAGGAGAGGGGGGAAGTGGCAGTGAAGGACAGCTGGCAGCACAGGAGCCAGAGTGCTGTAGTGCAGGAGCATTTCATCAGCCAGCAGCTCTTTGGGGTGTTTGTACCCCGTGGGTCTGGCCCAGCACTTAGGGGAGTGCAGTGGGAGGTGCATCATCACAGGCTGTGTTTGCCTGAGACTCATTTATCCCTATATAACATGGGAGCATTAGTGAGGCACAACTCACTGCAGTGCAAATGTGCTGGTCAATTTTTACACTGGTCCTTTGAAAACAAATTCTACCCCAAGTCTCATTCATGGAGTTAATGGAGGGTCACAGTGATGGCAGCAGTGAGTGGCCACTCCTTGGTGCTGGCAGAGAAACCACTCCTGAAAAGCACAGTGAGATCTCCCTGTGCACGCAGGAGCACTCTCCAGGAGCAGCCTTCTTAAGGATTTGTACTGCTTTATCTTAATCAAAAACATTTATCTGAGTTTGGAAGACGTTGAAGCCTGCTCAGGTTTACTCTGCTTTGGATGCAAAGATTGTTTGTAAAATCAGCCAAAAAAAGTGGATCCTTCTCTTAGCTTAAACTTGCAGTTCATACAGTCCTTCCAGGGCCACATGTGTGAGGCTATTTTGAGATTTACAGGGTAGAGAGCAGTAAATTAAAATGTCATAACCATAATGGTTGAGAATTCTTGGAAATCAGAGGTGATACATATTCTCCAGCTAGGTATTATCTCAGCTTTCAATTCCACTAACCTGGAATTAGGATTTCCTGAAGGTAACTAGCCTGTTTGCAGCAGTTACATACCATTTTCAGCATTTGTCATCACCCCCTAAAGCAAAGATACAAAGGTGCCTTTTTCATCATCACAGGTCTCTTCCAATCCAAATAGTTCTGTGATTTTACTTTTCCTCTCCATTGCTCTGCTGTCCTCTCTTTCTCTACCAGAAGTCACACACTATTTCTGCAGGTATCTACAGCTCCAAACTAGTCTCTGGACCTCAGGTAACTCTCAGGTAATCAGATATGCCTACAGCAAAAACAGCAATCTTAAAAGTAAGCTAAGGAGGCTGTTTCAGTGGCTACATGTATGTAACTGTAAAACAAAACCCCTAACATGCCATAGTAAACTTTACTTAACAGATTGCTTGATCTCTACAAATGTTAACCTCCAGGTTTTTATTTACTGAGCTGGTGTTTTATGATGCCATTGTCTAATTGAAATGTGTTCATTCCTTCTCCAAGTGCCACTGCTAAGCAATTTACTGATATATTGCAGGAGGACTGGATGGGATTTTTCTTTGTTTCAGAGTAAACTTGGGAGACAGATGGTGTTCAGGCAGTACAGATGTGACAGCTTCCATTGCTTTCTTTATGGAGTCTTTCTTGCCAGCTAAACACTTTTGTTTTCAAATGACAAAACTATAATTTTCAGAGGGACCATAGAGAATGGGCAGGAGTACAGGAGGAAGGAGATTTAGATTTGTGCCTCTTTGGCAATGTGGAAATTTGCTTCCAAAACCAGAGCTGGAGGATGCTGGAGCCCAGTTGTTGTCAGCTCTTGAGCTCAGGCCATTGCACAGACAAGAGAAACTTGGATAGCTCCAACACTTCTCTCTCTCCCGTTGAACTGCTTGTCTGGAGCTTTCAAAAACAAACTTTTGGCTCAACTCTTTTGCCACAGAAAGGGAGATTGAGGCTCACAGAAGGGATCTGAGCTGTACAGCATTGGGAAGCAGGGGGAGGAGGGCTGGGAATAGAGCCCAGCTGACCTTGGTCTGGAGCCAAGACCTGCCCAAATCACTCCCCTAAAGATGGGTGGGAACAGCAGGCAAGGACGGGCCGACCTGGTGCTGCTGGTGGGAGCAGACCCCCAGAGCCAGGTGGCATTTTCATTTCAGCATTCAAACACCTGTAGACATTCAGCAAAAGGCATTTGTTAGCAATGGTTTATTTCCCCTCAGGTGCCTGAGGCAACAGCAGAAGTGCCATTTGACATCCTTAGCAGGCTGTGGTTCAGCACAGGGAGAAAGAGCCATGCTGTATTGCACACAGGGAAGATTACTAGTTCTATTCAAACTCGCTCTCCTGGATTATCACAGAGGTAAAGAGCTCAGCAGAGAGGTGCAGTTCCATTCCCTCCCCATAAAGCATCCTATGGGCAGACTCACTGCAATGTGGTTGTGCAGCTCAGCCAGGAGGTGGGTTGGGGCTTTGGTCTCTAACAGTCCTTGGGACTCTGCTGTTACTGTGGATTCCTTTCACCACCAGCTACCTGCCTGCTATTCACAATCAAACACCAGGAGACAGTGATAAGGGAGGCCAGGCCTGGCTCCAGCCCTTTTCTTAGAAGTTGCTCACCTTTCGTAAGCCAATGCTTTGGACAGGGAGTGTTGAGAATGAAATCTGAGCTGCTCCCAAACCCATGGGACTTCTGCCAACTCGGCTGGAGTTTCAGCCTGGAACAAAGAATAGAGCTCTCTGAAATACTGCAAAATGTGAAAATTTGGCCACAAGCCTCTCTCACTTTAGAATTAAGAGCTGTATTTATTTATTTATTTGTTTTTGCAAGAGGCTATAGAAGCCAATTTTCCTCCCTGTGAAGACAGCTGAGTGTGTGCTGCCTGCCTTGGCTACTCACGGCCACTCTCTGGACAGAATTTACTCCCTGCTCTGGCACCAGCCTGGCAGGACAGATGTGGTTGGAGCAAGATCCCTGGTGAACCCAGAGCAGAGCTGGGCACAGCTGGCAGCTTAGCCCAACACTGCTGTGAAATTCAGGCAGTTGAGGGCCAGGCAGGCTGTCAGCAGCTCCTGCCATGCATTTCTCTCTGCACACTGCCTGTGGACACGTGGCCAGGGGATCTTGGGGTCTGCCATGCATTTCTGTTTGCACATTGCCTATGGACACAGGGCTGGGGAATCTCGGACAGTCCTGGCTCTCTCTAATAGGATTAGTTAGCAACAGTGCTAGAAATACTCACAGCAGCCATCTGTAGAGAGATGACCCTGTCTCTGTGGGTTTATAGCAGCTGCATAGCTTTAATGTGCTTCTGTTCATGGGCTGTTGTTAATTTTCATTAATTTCATACCATGAAATGGAGAAAGAAATGTCTCTGGTTCAGAGCAAAGGCCACCCTAGGACTGTGAGACTCTCTTTAATCTGACAGTGGCAAGAAATCTTTCACAGTCAGGAGAGTGTGAGAAGGGATCCTACTGTTCTGTCTGCAGTGAGGGCAGCAGGCAGAGGACATGGCCTGACACTGTGGATGAGGTGATGGAAGGGCTGTCTGCTCCCACAGCAGCAGCCCCACCACCAGCTGTTGTCCTCACATGCTCCCACCCTGTCCCTTGTGCCACTGCTGGCTCTTGGCTGCTCCTGGGGTGAGCCTGCCTCAGGGGTTAAACCAGAAAATAATTTTCTTTTGGTTCAGTTCTTTTGCCTAGCTCAGAGCAGAGACAGCATGAGCTGGGACAGGCACAGCAAACCAAATTGCCTCACCAGTTTCACTCAGTCTAAGACACTGAGACAAGCTTTCCCTGCTTGTGAGCCAAGCCCACCTTCAAACCTTTGGGTGGCTGGTGCTAGGACACAGCATGAATTTTATCTTTGGTTTTAAAAGGGAGGAACTGTCTGCAGGAAATCAGCTGGGTTTAGCTTCTCTTCCTGATGGTGCCATCTCTGTTGCAAATTACTTTGCTGTTGGAGGGCCATGGTTTCAGTTCATAGCTTCTAATATATTTTGTTGTTTATCAGTTTATGCAAGGGGCCCACTGCTGTGCTGTGTGACTACAGAGTGCCAGTGTGTCAACAACCCTGAAAGGGCACTACCCACACTCCAATTCCCTCTGCCTCATGCAGGTATGCAGGGTCAAACCAGGTAAGTGGGGAAATATTAAAAATTTAGCAAATTAGCACATGTGCAAACGTGCCAACTGGCAAGAGTCCTCAGAGCAATGAGGTGAAACATTTTGAGTTACAGACAAAATGTCTGTGCTGGGGTACTGAAATTCATGTATTTAATGTGCTGTTACTGAGGTTTAGTGGCAAACCAGAATGAAAGCTATTTAAAAAA
The DNA here is from genome assembly GCA_013397195.1 of Hylia prasina. Lineage (NCBI taxonomy): Eukaryota > Metazoa > Chordata > Aves > Passeriformes > Sylviidae > Hylia > Hylia prasina. Next base: position 125,941 of record VYXD01016832.1, on the reverse strand, counting down.
AATCCTTGCTTCATGTAATGTTCCTGTAGTCCATTGCCCAGCATATCATGAAAGACAATATTATCCAGCTTTTGAATTGGTTCAATACCAGTTACTTTTCTGCTTCAAATATCAAGAAGCATTTTTCAAAAAAAAATGGTTTTGCTTAGATGTTAGGGAAAATAAAATTAGCAGACATCAGAACTCCGTCTTGAGAAATTTGCTGCAAAGCAGGTACAAGTAAAACAAAAGTAATTATAAGTGAATGCTGATAATTTATTTACTGGGATAATGCCATTGCTAGAGATATCAAAATCCTCTTTTACCTGTGTCTGCACAATAAGTTTTTTGAATGGGTCTCTATGCTTCCAGCAGTAGGAGACTCCAAGTTTCTAATGAGGCTGTAAGAAGTACAAGGACTTTTTCATGGGAGCAGGGAACTCTAGTCACATTGGATTTTGGAGTGGAGCAGTCCCTGTTTGACTTTGGCCAGAGGATCCATGTCAGACTGGGCTCCTGAGGGAACACTTACCAGTCTGGGCTGCTGTTGGGGTGGCCCTGGAGAGTTTGGTTCATTAAATGACTTTTAGAAAAAAACTCTTGTGGAGGAGACAAGGGAAATGCAACAGATCTGATGTTCAGTCAAGGAAAGGTTCCTCTCTGAGGGACCAGCTCACTATGGAGCTCCTGCCTCTGGAGAACTCTCATTCCAGCAGGGAGCTGTACTGCATCCCAAAGCAACAAAGTACATATGCACTTAACAAACCCAAGCTCAGCTCCTTTTGCAAACCAAAATAAATTGTTTCCATGCCTGCCTGGATTCTAAATTAGCAGAACAAACAGTCATTTAAAATGAATGATTTCAAGTCAGAGGAATACAAATCAGAGGCTGTGTTTTTTCTCATTGGAAAAATACTGTTCCACCAAAAAATATTACATAGATTTTTAATATTCTACAGATGGAATAGAAGATTATAATGTGGTCAACAGAAAATATAACACATCTGGTTCCACATCTGACATATCCCAGATATTGACAGATCATACTTTTTGGTGCTTTTACACATAGCAAGGGTTATCAAGGACCACATTTTTATTTGGCTTATGCGGCCCTTCACCCAGAAAGATTTTACCCTGGAATCCACCAATATGAGCAGTTTCTGAGGTCTGTTGTGCTCTGCAGGAACCCCAGAAGCTCTAAGACAGCATTCAGATTTTTCTGGAGGAGAATGGTGGTGCAGGAGAAAGGGAGGAAGGAATGCCTGTGGTGTCCTGTTTTGAAGGGGAAATAAAATAGAGGGATCAGGCAACATTAGCTGAGGCTTCCCACAAAGCTGTTTGGAGTCCTTTCTACAGCTCTGCCTCAACTGCTCCTAAACTCCTGAGCTTTGGCTCTGTCTCTCTGCCACCCTCACCAGCCAGGCTTTCCTTCAGCTTGGCCAAGAAATCATTTTTGCAGGGAAGGAGGTCAGTAGGTGATCCTAGTTCAGAGGTCTTCTGAGGAAGTGTCAATCCAGGCAGGAAAGCTGTTTGGAACAAGTTATAAGAGGTTACCCTCGGGCAAGTAAAGATGTGTGATGAGCACATTACTCCAAAGGGAGCTCATAATTTGATACAGACCTCTGGAAGCTACCAAATTCCAATTGTGCATATTAAAACTCTGAACACTTCAGGTCTGATTTAGGCTGCTGCAAAGTCAACAGGAGTCTCTCACTGCCTCCAGTGGGCTTTTAATGTGATCCTTATTGAATAAATAATCAAGAAGTAAACCTGCATAGAATCTGATTACCTGGTCTGCAGCCTCTGAATGAACTCTCTGCTGCACTATGGAATTACAACACTGGCCTGTGAGATTCCAGTGAGCTAAGAGCAGAATTTCCATTGCCCCTGGTCAGGCTAATCTCTGACTTCTGCTCTGAAATCACCAGTCTATGTTACACAAGAGGTCAGACTCTCTGCTTTACAACTGTCCTTTCTGCCTTTAATAATCTCTGATGAAATCTTTTATACATGAACTCTAAGCAGCTGCAAGTGCCTCCTGCACCAGCTGGCAAACCTGCCCCACCACCACTCACCCTTTCCACAAGTCACTGTGGCTCCAAGGCTGCCAAGATGGTGCTCTGAGATGATCCAAAAGATCTCTTTTATTTAGCAGCACAGCTGTTTGTTATTCTGTCCAGGAGCAGTAAAGCTATCAATTGCACAGAAGGACAACATTTTAAAGCACACTAAACAGCAAATAATCCTCTACTCAGGACATTAAAATATCACAAACCACAAATTTCTCAGTGTTATTATTTTGTAGCAGACATCTGGCGCACCAGTCTGTAGAGTGAGGAGGTGATGTGCTCCTATCAATTCTGGGTTAAAAGGGGATGTCCAGATAGCCTTGTGCAGTCTGCTTCTAGTCAGGAATAGCTTTTGCAGACCCTTTATCTCCAATATATTGTCTTAGAATCACTACCACATCTGAATGGCATGTTTTGTTCCCTGATGAGGCTGGATGTATCAGGTGGAGCCTTGGCCTGACACAGACCACCTTGTGAGGGAGAGGCTGTCTGCAGCCAGTCCTTTACACACTTTTTGACCCACCTACCGTTTTTGGAACTTGGAATAATTGCTCTAATTGCTTACTCACATGAGGTCTTTGCCCTCAAATTCTCAAAAGCAGTTTTGAGGTGCTGACCAAGTCAAGCTCTCAGGCAGGGTGACTGAATGATGCTCTGCTCTCATCAGAGGCTCCTGCAGGGCCAGGTCCATCCAGACATCACAGGGGCTGACACAGAGGCATTACTGAGGAGGGAAGAGGGTACAGGCCTATAGGCATAGATAGACAGACACACAGACAGACCCACTTCCCCTCCAAATCCAAAAACTTACATTTTGTTTTTCTTAGTCCTTCAACCAGCAGAAAAATGCTGGACACACTGTTAGATAAAACCTACGGATGTGGAAAATAGTAACTTCCCTGAAGTAAAGATAGAGGATGAGTGGTGTCATCTGGCATTAAGTGTGAGATTTTGGAGACAAAGGAGGACAGATTCCTGCACTGCACTCTGGAAGGATACTGGATGTGACTTTGGGGGACACAGAAGAGGTGGCACATAGTAAATATAAGGTCTGGATTTTAACACCAGGAGTCTTCATTTTATTTCCTGTGCTCCTCTGACACTGTGCAATCATTTTCTAGCCCTGAAAATGATGGTCAAGGTTTGATAAAAGGTGTCACTCATCAGTATGTGCAGAAGCCTCTGCAAAATCCAGATGGGAAAATGACCTTGATTCCTGCAGTTAAAGAGAAAATGAGGCTTGGGCCAGATTAATTCCCAGGGTTGCACATTGATTTCGTTGGAGTTGCCTTGGGGGTGATTTTGATTCTCAACTCCTTGAAGTCTCCAAAACAAAGCAGAATCCAGGTGGACAGCAGCATGGAACTGATGGGGGTTTTTTGTCTGGGTTTTGGGGTTTTTTTTTTGGTCAGTTGTTTTGGTACAAGCCACACGTTTATTCCTGCAGCTCTGTAGGAGCAGGCAACTATTTTACAAAGGAAAGATAATGCCTTCACCTGGAACCAGCTCATGTTGACTTTGGAAAAGTTTCCTTTTACTGATGAACACATCTTTCTGTTTAAAGTACCCCCAGCTTTGACTCTCAGGACTGCATCCATTCTGTCTCTCTGAAGCCACCACCTGCTGATGTGTCTGCAGTAGCTTGTCCAGAAGAACATATTTCTGAACAGAAAACTGGCTTTACTGAATTAATATTAAGTGGGATTAAACTGCAGCTGTTGAAGTTAAATTTCTACATGGATGTGGATTCCCCAGTTTGGGCATGTCTAGATCTAGATTATTGTGTTCCTTGGCCATTGAATATTGTCAATAGTGAGTGTTTTTCTTACTTAAATGCCACCAGTTTATACAAGGCCTATTCAATCCCACAGATGGAATAAAATTCTGAAACAGTTTAGTGTTTGAATTTGGAGATTCAAGAATACAGAAGTGATCATAGAATTTAGAAGCTGAGTTTGGTTTTACAGGGACAAATATGGAAGTGGAATCCAAAGATGGTCATTTGAACTGGACCCTTTTCCTTGGCAAATCTATGTACCCATAGGGAGCTTTCCCTGGGAAATTCCTGTTCCATACCCTGAATGCACAATTTGAATTCAGATTTAGGTCCCACCTGGCAGCCCACTGACCTTGCTGAGAGAATCATGAGAACTTGCCAGTGAAGGACAAGTCTCACAGTGCCCTAACTGGGACCTTGTGAAAATTCATTACATTCTCATGTGAAAACTCCTCATCTGAAGCCCAGAGGAATTGAGCTGGGAGTCACCAGAGTATCCCATCTGTTTGTGAGATAACATTTTCTGCTCCTGCAGCAGAAGACAGTGTTTTCCCTATTAGTTCTGCTTTCTGTGCTGACTGATAGCAGGAAGAACAAAACCCAGTGAAAATTAAAAAATGAAAATAATGCAAAGTTAAACACACCTCTTTTTGATCTTCAAATTGAGTTGATGTCAAGTAAAGCTTGTTCCCTGTGCCCTGGATTGCTTCTTTGTTTAGTGGTGAATTGAAGGAAACCATTTGATTTGCCAGCTTGTGCAGTAAGTTGGAAAATAAAATTAGTAAGTGTCAGAGTCAGAGTCACAGCGTGTAAGTGACCCCTGTGAGGCACAGCTGAAGAAAAAGCTCTTCACCTCTGCAGTGCCCCGTTATCACATGATCAGATCACTTGATAAGCTTTGGGATCCCCATCACCCCTGCTCAGGGCTGCTCCTGGCACCAGACTGGGAACAGCCCAGCAGGGGAGCTGACATCTCTGCATCTCAGATTTTGGGGTTCTTGCTTTGAGCTCTGCACAAATCAGCATCCTGGGAAGCAGAAATGCTCAGGACAATGAGCTTTGTTTCCCTGTCCTTCCTGGCATGTTTGGAGGAGGCAGGAGGTGCTCTGGGGAGGTCTCTGTGAGGAGCCCCTCTGGCTCTAGCCATCAGCTGGAAGCCTGAGCAGGGCATTGGATTAGGCTCCTGCTGCTGCCTGAGCAGGAACTGCTCTGCCCACTTTGGGCCAGGGTGCTCCAAGTGAGGAAGGATCCCCCAGGCAAACTCAGAGCTCTGAGAAAGGAAAGCATCACTGAATGTAGGATGCAAGCCAGAAGCTGGATATAGAGACTTAAATATCACCAAAGTCCTTGTTTAGGGACTGGCAATAAAATGGATCCACTGGTTGCTTTTCTCCATGCAATTTTTTTAGAGGTCAGGGAATTAAAATTCACCAAGGCCTTAATTTCTGAAAATTTTTAAGTCTGACATAATTTTTCCTTCACAATGTCATTTAATTGGACTGATCAGCATGTTCCTCTTCCCCAGTACTGCCCCTTTATTCTTGTATCAAGATATGAGAAAGAAGTGTCATAACCAGCTCCCAAAGATGCAGATTGCACACAGGGGTGGCACAGCAGAACCATCCTGCTTTCTTCTACCAGCTCTGCTCAGTATTTAAACAGAGTTATTTAGTTCCCACAGGGAAAATTGTACTAGAATAGAGAAAGGCACAGCACGCAGCTATTACTGGGGCAGTGATTGTAATGAGCATGGAAAATGGAACAATATATAACCTATTCTTAATAGACTCTTGGGAGGGCTATCCTCTGCTATTCCTCAGATCCCATATCCAGCCTTTTTTTCTTTTTTAATAATTGATAATGCCTTGGTTTTTTCCATTTGTATTGATCAATAAACATTAATGGCATTTTCCAAAGATGGATTATCCCCGTGCCTGCACCAGGGTATTTTGAATAAAACAAACCTCCTTTTTCCTTTTCAAGCAATTGTTTGATGAGAGATCTCTCCTTTCCAGCAAAAGGACATTTGACCATGGAAGGTCAATTTTTTCTGCACTGAAACACCAGTTATCTCAGCTGGGAATGCTCCAGAATCTGTGTGAGCTCCCTGTGTCATCACCACAGTTCCTGGTGAATGCTGTGGTGAGATGGAGCCATGCTGGCCTAGACCTCCTTTACCACAGAGAAGGTGCCTGAAGTCCAAGAGGGAGGAAGGCTGGGAAGATGTCCAACTTTCTGTGCATGCAGCAGTTCATTATGCAACTATCATGAACAGAAATCCTCTGTCCTGAAATGGGAGTTATTGAGCTTTAACTTCATGGCCACAAATATATCAGCAGTTTTGAGATGTTCATGCTCTTAAACATGATGCTAAAAATGTAGCAGCCTGGCTCTGGAGTTTTGGGGGGGACTTTTTGCCCATGACTGTAGCTCAGCAGCTGAGGCAGAGCAGTCAAGCTTAACTCCATGCAGGTGAGGAGGATGTGAACCTTAATGCCTTCTGCTCCATGGAAACAGCCTTCCATCGCCTTGAAGGCTGAACCACTGGTGGTGGGAGAGGGAAAACATGAATGCCATGGAAACATCTCTGCTTCACTAAAGAAGTGACGTGCTGTTTCTTTTGGTTTTACTCCTAGGTGTGTGCAGTGGGTCATCCCACAGCAGCAGCTAAATATTTTGTTTCAGTTTGGGGAGCCAAATCTGTCCCTGAAGACACTCACTTGTGTCTGTTCTTGTCTGTTTTTAATTTCCTTGATGCAATGACATACAAACTGACCCTTGCCATCTGTAATCAGGGCTACACTATGCCCCAGTTAATAGAGTTTTTGTGCTGGGCATGTTTTGGGGCCAACATCTCCTGCGTGTTAAAAGCAGTGTATTTTAGTGCATGCCCATTAGTATAGGTTGGATTTTGTTTGTGTGCTTTAACTAACAAGAATTCTATACCTTCTTTGTTTTAGGAAGTGTGATCCTCATGAAGATTTTTCATGCCTGTCATGCATCCAGGCTGCAGTCTTGCTGGCATGGAACCAGGAAGGATAGCACACTTTGTTTCCTGCTGGTTCTGCTCAGCCATGGGTGCTTACACCATCTCCTCTTCAGCATTTCTCAGGGTGTGGCAATGACACCTTTCTGGGGCAGTAACTCTCCTGGTGCACAGTCAGTGCAGTTTAAGACATAAAGTGAAGCCAGTGACAGCTTGAGGGATTGTGTGGGCCTTTATCAGCCAGAACCTCTCTGAGCGCAAACACAAAAATGCTGTTGACAGACAACTTTCATAAATTGCTTTGTTGAGTGTCAGCTTCACTTTATAGCACATTGTCACATGCCAGTGCTGACACTTGTGGCAGAACTTGCTGGCAGAGTATGGCATGCTTGTCTGTAGCTTTTTCTGCATTTTCTTCCTAGTTAAATCCTTATGGTCCAAACTGGAGCCATTTTATCGGGTTTTGTCCTTGGTGCATAGGTAAGAGGGGATGTTTTGCACAGCATGTACAGCCAGAACCATGCCAATGTCACAATTAAAAACGTGGTGAAAATAAATGAATGCTTTAAATGTACTCATATTTTTGTGACGTATTTTCTGCTGCTGGACTTCTAATGCTCAAAACCTTTGCTCTCTGAGTAACAGATGCTGCTATAAAAGGTTTGCTGCAGCCTGACCAGAGTTAACAATACCTATGGGGCAGGTTAGACAAAAACATCCTTCTTTTTATCATTTACTTTTCTGTGCTAGGTGTTTGCCCAAAGCCATGCCATCACAGCAAGGAAATTTTTCCTGCTGGTATCACATGCAGCCAGACAAGGGTTGTGGTCACTATAATGTTAAACTGAGTCACAAATCGTTGCTGTATGTGTGGCTAAAGAAAGAAAAAAAAGAAACATCACTCATCAAGACTTGAACACCAAGTAAGAAGAGAAAGACGCAATGAAGAGACTGTAGGAATTTCAAAGTAAGAAAAAAATTCCCTGTGGATTCCTTTTCCCTGAAAATTGGGAAGCAGCAGATAATCAACAAAATCAACATCACCTCCTTGAGATAAGGCCTGGGGACAGGGCTTGTAAGACACTTGTGTAAAAAAACAGTGTATGAAGCTCTACATGGTATCCACAAGCTGTAGATCCTCTGGATTTTCCCAGGCATCTGGAGGGTACTGGGGCACCTGGAGCCAAGCAGCTCCCAGTCAGCAGCTGGTGCAGGTGGACACTGTGCAGCTGGGCTGTGCAGCCTCACTGGATTTTGGGCTGGATGATGTCAGGAGTCCCTGCAATACACCACAAGCTGACTTTCACAGCTTCCTTGAGGTCAGGAAAAAACCCAGTATTTCCTCAGGGTTTTTATCATGGTTAATGCCATCATATGTGGCTCATGGTTAAGAAGGGAGTAAGGAGAGCCAGCACTTAATTTCAATACATGGCAGAAGACCTGCTAGAGGTCGTGCAGACACTGGGTGAGGGCAGGAGCAATTGGCTCTCACTGTGGGCAAAATTAGTGTCACATGAAAGTGATTAGCTCAAACACCATGGAACAAAGGAGCAGATTATTTTGACATTTGGGCCTGAATATGACATTTCCATGGATTTTTGTAATGTTTTGGCCAAAGACTACTAACAAGGCCAGTGGGGGAAATGGTGAGTCCCAAAATGGAAAAATTAGCACATGGTAGTACTGGGTCTGCTGATGCCCACAGCTTTTTGGGGCTTAGGCAAAGGGTATCCTGCACATAAGGCCACAGCAATTTTTAGTCTCTCTCTAGAGCAGCTGGAGGTGCTCTAGATGACATCAATGTCCTTGGTGAGCTGCCCATGGCTGGGTCCAAAAGAGGCTTGTGGTATCAAGGTGTGCTGGGGGTGTTCAGTTTTGTGCTAGGAACTGGGCTTTCCCTCCACTAGGGCAGCTGGAAAAGCTGTGGCTCAGTGCCTAAACCACGGCCTGGTGTTTGGTGACTCGGATAGTTCAGGAACCTGATAGCTCAACATATTGGCCTTGAGATTCCATTTCTTAAAGTGTAGGTGTCTCCAGTGAACCTTTAATTTGAGGTACTCTGTAGTTTGTGAGGGAGCTGAAATGTGGGTAGTGAGTTACATCAGGTGGGGCTGGGCATGTGTTAGTGACCCTGCTCCAGCGTTGTGGGGCTGGAGGGCAGCAGTCAGTCACTCTGACACGATGTGCAGCATGATGTGCCTGCCATGACAAGAGGCTCTTTATTTCAGGGTTTCATTTTTGTGTTTTCCAAAACACAAAAGGACATGCTTGAAATTCATTCCTTCACGCTGATCCTGGGAGTCTTCCATAACCTTGAGATTTGGCTGTCACTTTGCTTCCCGTACGGAGCCACAAACTGAGCCCTGACACGCCCCAGCACTGCCTCGTGTGTGGGGAGGGAGGCACCGGGGCAGAAGTGGCTCTGCAGGAGCATTGTGACCAGCCCTGGCACAGCCCTGGCACTCCCAGCAGCAGCTCTGCCAGCTGAGGCTGGGATGGCAGAGGAGCCTCCACAACTGAGGTTGCATTTGGAATTTCACAGGTGCCTGTTACGAGTGACGCCAACACCCACCCAGCCTGTATCCACAAGGCTTTAGGCTGGTTCCCTGTGTATAAAGAACTGTCCTGTTCCCTCTCCAGGCCCTTGGGTGATTGCTTTTTCCTTTTGCTTTCACTCCTCGCAGGACCTGTGCCCATGGCTGAGCAGCAGAGACTTCCCAGGCCCCTCAGCCAGGGCAGTGCCTGTTTTTATCACAGCAGCTCCATCACTGCTGCTGCTGCTGCTCTGCCTGTGGGCTCTGGCTGCCAAAAGCAGTCAGAGCCTGGAGTTAATGTGTGTGATCTGTCACGGGGCACCAGTCCACCCTGCCCTGCTTCAGTCCCACCCAGCAGCAAAGCTTCACTGCCGACCCCGACCCACAGGGAGAGACCCAGCCAGGGGGAGCCTGGCCAGTCCCCATCAAAGCCCTGGTGCTGCAGGAGGGCTCAGCACTGGGCATCCCTCATCCCACTGCCCTCCCCCTGGCCTTTCCCCATTGGGGAATTCATTGTTTCTAAATCTGCAGCCCTGGAACTGGCAAGACTTATGCCCAAATCCATATCCAGGCTGCTGCAGCATCTCAGGGGCCTCAGACCATCGCAGGGGTGAGGCTGGGGACTGGAGGGGTCTGCAGCCTCTGCTTTAAACATGTGTGGTATGTGTGGAGCCAGAACATTTAGGGAGACCCCAGCTGCTAGAAGGAAATGTCCACACCCTGGCACAACTGGACATTGACAAGCACAACCCCCCATGTTCCCCTACACCTGCTCCCTCGTAGGCACAGCCCATCCCCACATCCCTCTTTCCATTGCTGAAATCCTGTTACCCTCTCATACAGCACATGCCTTACCATTTCCATCTGACAGCAAGGATTTCAGCAGCATTTCTTTATCTGTTTCATATTTTAAAGCAGACAGCTATCCCTCCTGCCCTTTATCTCCTAACTCCACCCTAATAAATATGATTCCTTCATCCTGTGGGACCTGAAAAGCTATTTCTGAAATTCCCCTGGCAACTAATACAGTAAAACAAGCCTATAAATATAAATAATTATGATAAAAAGGCATAAAATGCCAGACCAGGGTCAAACATACTCATGCAGTGACATTAGCAACAAATAACTATGCAGGATTTGAATGTAGATGGAAAGGGCTGAATAAAGAGTAGCTACTTCACTGCCCATAACTGTCAGGCTCCCAATTTGGGCAGGCCATATTTTACTGATAGCAGAGCAAACACAGTCATAATGCACCCCTACCTTTCCTGCTTTGTGAAAAATCTTATCCATTCCCAGGGAAGCAAGGATGTTAAAAACAGTGGTGTGAACGTGAGGTGAAAGGATAAGACAGAAAGCACAGTCACAGGATGCAATTCCCATGTGTTTGTTGCACATCATATGCTAAGTTCAATTTTCCAAAAGCTTTGTTTTATTTTTAAAGGTAACATCTTTATTATTATTATTATTATATTTATATTTATTAGTTGTTATTATTATAATTATGCAGAGATGAGATTTTTTTCCCCCTTTGATCACAGAGCAAACAGTTTGCTTTTGAAAATGTTAATGGAGTCCTGATTTAAAACATATTTNTCCTTTTGCTTTCACTCCTCGCAGGACCTGTGCCCATGGCTGAGCAGCAGAGACTTCCCAGGCCCCTCAGCCAGGGCAGTGCCTGTTTTTATCACAGCAGCTCCATCACTGCTGCTGCTGCTGCTCTGCCTGTGGGCTCTGGCTGCCAAAAGCAGTCAGAGCCTGGAGTTAATGTGTGTGATCTGTCACGGGGCACCAGTCCACCCTGCCCTGCTTCAGTCCCACCCAGCAGCAAAGCTTCACTGCCGACCCCGACCCACAGGGAGAGACCCAGCCAGGGGGAGCCTGGCCAGTCCCCATCAAAGCCCTGGTGCTGCAGGAGGGCTCAGCACTGGGCATCCCTCACCCCACTGCCCTCCCCCTGGCCTTTCCCCATTGGGGAATTCATTGTTTCTAAATCTGCAGCCCTGGAACTGGCAAGACTTATGCCCAAATCCATATCCAGGCTGCTGCAGCATCTCAGGGGCCTCAGACCATCGCAGGGGTGAGGCTGGGGACTGGAGGGGTCTGCAGCCTCTGCTTTAAACATGTGTGGTGTGTGTGGAGCCAGAACATTTAGGGAGACCCCAGCTGCTAGAAGGAAATGTCCACACCCTGGCACAACTGGACAAGCACAACCACCCATGTTCCCCTACACCTGCTCCCTCGTAGGCACAGCCCATCCCCACATCCCTCTTTCCATTGCTGAAATCCTGTTACCCTCTCATACAGCACATGCCTTACCATTTCCATCTGACAGCAAGGATTTCAGCAGCATTTCTTTATCTGTTTCATATTTTAAAGCAGACAGCTATCCCTCCTGCCCTTTATCTCCTAACTCCACCCTAATAAATATGATTGCTTCATCCTGTGGGACCTGAAAAGCTATTTCTGAAATTCCCCTGGCAACTAATACAGTAAAACAAGCCTATAAATATAAATAATTATGATAAAAAGGCATAAAATGCCAGACCAGGGTCAAACATACTCATGCAGTGACATTAGCAACAAATAACTATGCAGGATTTGAATGTAGATGGAAAGGGCTGAATAAAGAGTAGCTACTTCACTGCCCATAACTGTCAGGCTCCCAATTTGGGCAGGCCATATTTTACTGATAGCAGAGCAAACACAGTCATAATGCACCCCTACCTTTCCTGCTTTGTGAAAAACCTTATCCATTCCCAGGGAAGCAAGGATGTTAAAAACAGTGGTGTGAATGTGAGGTGAAAGGATAAGACAGAAAGCACAGTCACAGGATGCAATTCCCATGTGTTTGTTGCACATCATATGCTAAGTTCAATTTTCCAAAAGCTTTGTTTTATTTTTAAAGGTAACATCTTTATTATTATTATTATTATATTTATATTTATTAGTTGTTATTATTATAATTATGCAGAGATGAGATTTTTTCCCCCTTTGATCACAGAGCAAACAGTTTGCTTTGGAAAATGTTAATGGAGTCCTGATTTAAAACATTTTTTTTCTTCACTTTTTTTGTTGTTGTTGTTGTTGTTTTTTAAAACGTTGCAACAGGCAGGATCTGGGTTTCAATTTTCTTGTCCTACACAAAGAAAGATTTTGGAGTTCACACTCCAAGCCACTACTGGTAGGTCCTGCCTTGCTCAGTTGTCATCGTCTCAGTGTGGTTTCGCCAGGTGGGGTGGGAGGTGGGTGGGAGGGGAGGAGTTGGAAGAAGGGAGGGTATTTGTCAGCTATGTCGAGTCTTGGTTAACAACTTTGCCTCCATTCATGGTTGGTGTCCCTGAACTTTTCCTTGAGCGTCCTTGTTTTTCTCCAATTTCATGCAGCGATGGCTCTCTGTACATGCACACTGCAAACAGAAGAAACACCTGTTAACAGCCCTGAAGTCACAGACAGTCGACCATAACAAGTTATTTCTTTGTATATGATGCTGAATTTCAGCCCCATTACAAACACACACACATACCCACACTTACAAAACCTCAACTGACCCACAGCAGATCGTGTTACCAAGCAGGATCTGTTTACCTGCTCTTGTTGCCATTTGCTTCTGCCTCTGTACTCTTTCAAAGGCAGAGAGCAGCAGCAGATTGACTGCTCACAGATAAATCTTTCTAGGGTTTATGTGCTTTACAGTTTTTTCATGTTACATTCATATATATAAAATAAATACTTTAGCTCACAGAACCACGCACTGCCTTGAGATGCTCACTATCATTTAACAACGGGTCCAAAAATGACCTGGTTCCCAGCCCTTGACCTGCAACAGAAGCCCTTGTGAGACCTGAATCAAAACTACACCTGCATCTGAGCCATGCAAGCGTTCTGGGTGCTGAGCTGTGGATCTGAAGTGGTGCCTCAAGCCCATTTGGCTCCATCGGCCAAGAGCTGAGGTCTGCTCTCGGCACTTCCTATTTATTCCTCTGTAAATCAAGCCAGCCAGCCAAGGTCAGGGCTGTGAGCAGACACATGGGATCAGTTCAGTGACAGCAAGTCAGGAGCTGTCCCAGCTTTCCGTGGTCGTCTGGCAGCACCTGAGAACAGGGTGGCTGGAGGGCACCTTCTCTCCAGACCCTGGCTACGCTGTGTGTGTCCTATAAAAATGTACTTGCTAGAGCCCAGACAGCCGGAGAAGGCAACGTCTGCCCAAGGCATGGCTCATCCCCACGTCCTGGGCAGGACAAAGCATTTATCCAACTCACCACGTGGACTATGTCCTCACGCCTGTCCTCGTGCCATGTGAGGTGTGCCAGAGAAGGGGCATGGGCTGCTTGCACCAAGGAGAGCATCTCTGATGAGCTCACTGCAAATGTGGCAGGGTGCAAATGTGATTGTAAGAGTGAGGCATCTCAAGGGCAGGCACAGTGGAGCTGAGAACATAAGGCAGGTCCAGACTGCAAATGTCATGTGTAGATCTTTCAAAAATGAGGAAATGAAGAAATGATTGTGTACTGCTCCGTTTTGTGAAGTTGTCATATCACAAACAATGGCAGAGCGCTCCAACACGGGATAGAGCCTATCAGGGTTTGGTTCTGGGTAATCAACAAGAACAAAACTTTAAAAATGATCTGAAGAAATGACAAAAAAACAAACCACCCCATGTATGAAAAGGCAATGTAAGTGCTTGTATCTATCATCTCCCCTGATTTACAAATAAATCCCAGCAATTAGAGGCAGGCTGAAAATGACATTATTGCTCTGTGCTTTTACTCCTGACTAGATAAACAGTTACAGCACTGTGCAATAATACAGGACAGAGATAAAGTGCAGTCAACTGTATATTAATAGGAGGGATATTGAATTGAATATATGAGCAGTGAAAAAATAATACTTTTCCCATAGAGTATTTGTCATGCAAGGCTTTCAAAGCAGTTGAAACACACACACACAAACACACACACACACAGGGCCTCCCAGCAAGGCTGAAAGGAGGTACTGCCCTGCAAACTGTTATTGCTACTGGAGACATTTTTTCATGAAAATTAGAAAAAAGAGAAAATGAAGGAGTTGTCCCATGGGCCCAGGCCAGGATGAGCCCTGCCAGGACTGTCCATCAGGTCCAGACAATGGATGCTGTCTGCATGCTGCAAGGAAAATGTGTAGCATGGCAGCAACAGATTGGAAGAGGGCTCTCACATCCCCTTTCACTCCTGAGCTGCCCCTCACACCTTGGAGACTGTCACTCAACAACATGGTGATGGTGAATTTGCCTGCTGTGGCAAAGTACCCAATAAAATCCTAATGAAAGTATGAAATGGTTAACAACTGAGGAAAACCTGTGCCCTTGTGATTTCTTACCCTGAGCTGCAGAATTTTTGGATAGCACTAAGGGTGTGCATCACTTCTGTGACTCACCTTATTCTTGGATGTGATGTTTACCCAGGAGAATTATGTATTTGTGCCATTGCTGTCCCAGTGCCCCTAACATTTCATACACAAAGTTTTGTCTCAAGTGCACTGTTGCCTTCATCCTGACTTCTCTGGTCCCAAGATGGAGCTAGAGGGACCTGGACCTCCATGGTTCTTCCACCAGACAACGGCAGGTGCCAAGCTCATCTCATCCACACCCATCCCCAGTAAGGCTGGCCCAGATGCTTAACCACAAGGGCTGAGCACAGGTGAATGCTGCAGCAGCACCATGGCATACTGCTCTTCCTCAACTCCCTGCCTCACACCAGCACCTTTGGGCAAAAACCTTGAGCTGCTAACAAGGCCCACTGAGTAAAGAATATAAACCAACCTACAGAAGTAAACAACATCTGCAGCTACAAATGAAGGAAACCCTCTACCTGGCAAGCAAATAGGGCAGGAATTATAAGTTTGTCGTCCAGACTAGTGCATGATACAAATACTGATGTGGGGCATGTCTAGAGACTGCTCACATTGAGCTTTTCAGACAGAGCTGTCAAAGCCTCTGTACCAGACAGGCTGTGCCAACAGCCCATGCCAGAAAATCTGTAGCAGTATAGGACAAGCATATTTTCAGTATTTAGATACACCTACAGCATCAGTGTATGCAGTACTTACATGGCATCATAGACAAGAGATGCCTGGATAGTCTCCTACTCCAGAGGCTTGTGCACTGAGCTGTGGCCACGGCTCAGCAGGGGCTGTAAACCCCCTGCACTGTGGCACACAGGTGTGTGCCCCTACATCTGCACAGGCACAGGGCTTCAAGGACAGCCCAACGTTGTGCAACACAGGTTCTTGGACTGCAGCTTGTTCCTCTTTGTACTGAGGAAGTCTGAGCGTGACTCACGCAGGGAGACGTTAGTCATGGACTGGGGAGGGGGTGTTTGCAAATGGACTCGTCAGTGCCCAGACGTCCCCAGCTTTGGAAGTACATCTTTGGGGTCCAGGACTTGCAGCACTCACTGGCAGGTCTCTTTGGGATCCCTCTCTGTGTACGTGTGTGTAGACAGAGTTCCCTGTCCCCTGCACCGAGGTAAAGCAGCAGCAGTGTGACAGTCACGCCCGGACGCCGGGGAGGTCTGCTGGAGCACACAGCACAAGGAGCTTTGGAAGGATGAGCAATTCAGCTAGAACAAGAGTTCCCTCCCTGCTTTGCCTTGCTTCTCCCACCCACCCACACCCACACACCAAGCCAAATAGAGCCCTTAATGTCTGGAAACCAAGCTAATGCTTTGGAGTTTCAATCAGATAATCAGCTCCTATGCCCCAGATTCCAATCAACACATCCATATTCATGCTTTAATTGGAAAGTGCTGTTAGCTTGATCTGCTGAAGAGCTGCAGCCATTAATGGAAGGGGGAGACTGCAGTGAAGCTGTGCCCATGTCTGGTTCTTGTGGCTCTCGATTCCCTGCTCCCCTGTGAACCAGCAGTGCCTGCCACTCAGAGGCACAAGGGAACAACCCGCACAAAGAACAAACTCACCAATTAGGAAGGAGACTGAGGGTACCAGTGAGGAGGAAGGGGGTGGCAGGAACCATACTTCCTGAAGGCAAAGGCGTGGAAGGGGCTGCCTGACACCCAGAAACAGCTCAAACTCTTGCCTACATGCTGGCACAGGATCACACTCTCATTTCTGCTTCCCAGACACAGCACTGGCACACCACCCACATGATGACACTGAAATCACCCTGGGCATCAGGGACTGCCTGAGTTTGGGAAGCATCATTTTGTGTCCTGACCCTAGCCAATTCTCACTTGGCATCACTGCAAGTTGAGGAGATTCAGGGGATGCAACAAACTCCATTTCCTTTCTCTAGAATACAGCAAAAAGCTTATTAAGCACAGTAGATATTTGCCATCCATCCATCTTCACTCTGTGTCTTTGCTTGCCCCAGACCCTTGTGAGACAGGAGGAACCTCAATTTTTCTAAGCTGCCGTTCAGCAGGTGGGCAGCCCTGCAGGATCACCATGTGCCTGGCTGGATCTGGGCAGGGCTGGAAGCAAATACTCTGGTAGCAGCCCAGAGAAGGCTCCTTGCCTTGACAAATACCACAGCTCTGGGTGTCCATATCTGCCTGAGTGGCTGCATTTGCCAATGCTTCGGTGCAGGGAATTAATTGCCTGAGGAGCAGCACTCAGGAGCACCAGGGAGTGAGTGATTAGGCACCCTCATTTTCTGCCTCTAATTACCATGTTCTAAATACCAGCTGATGCATTTCAGAGGCATGTGAGCTCATGTCTATCTGGTGGTAAAATGTGAAGGATGCTGCCAGGTGGAATCGCACCTTGTTCAGACAAGAAAGGCAGCACAGGATGGCAAAAAGCCAAGCAAAAGCATGGTTAAAATACATCATGTTTGCCATCTAATAAGAAGACCAAGAGTCTGATAGGTGAACAAGTGAGTGAGTGTGGAATAGAAAACCCACCTGGAAGATGGACCCAGGAGAGGAGCTGTGTTAGCAAAGACTTATAGAGTGTGGAAATTTTGAGGTTTGATTTTTTTAAGGATACTTTTTAGGATGTTGGGAAAGTGACATTTTACATGGGCAGGTAGTAATAGGATAAGGGAGTGTTTTAAAACTAAAAAAGGAGAGATTTAGGTTAGACATTAGGAAGAAATTCTTCACTGTGAGGGCACTGAGGCACTGGCACAGGTTACCCAGAGAAGCTGTAGATGCCCCATCCCTGGAAGTGTCCAAAGCAAGGCTGATGCAGTCCTGAACAGCCTGATTTGGGGAAGGTGGCATCCCTCCCTATGGCAGGGGGTTGGGACTAGATGTTTAAGGTCCCTTCCAACCCAAGACTTCCTATGACTCTATGCTTTTGTATTAAGGTGATACCTTTGAAGCATTCTCACGAGGCCTACTGCATTTTCCTAGTCAACAGTGTCTTGTACTTCTTTACAATATCTGAGGGCTCTGCCTTAACAAAGCTTGGATGTTACTTCCCTGAGGAAGGACACTGGGAAAGATCTGGCTGCTTGGACATTCATCAGTGGTAATAGATGGATCCAGACTAGACATTAACAGATCACCTTTGTATCTGAGACATGTTCACATGTTCATGAGGGCTGAAGAGCCATAAATTCCGAGTTAGGGGCTGCTCTGCTGACTTAGATGAAGGAAGTTTTCTGCTTCTGTGGCCAGATTTCCCACCCTAAATGTTTTCTAGTTTGGGCCAGGAGAGAGAGGAAATGTAACTCTTTGGTAGAGTTACATGTGGAAATTATGTCTTCAAGGAGAAGGAAATATAAATAACAGAGCACATCCACAGTAAACATCTGATAATATTCCTACTTAAATGACTGGAAACTTCTCACATTGTTTGAGATGGATTTGGATATTTAGAAGAACAAGAGGCACTGTGGATGGTAGGGCTCTTCCAGCACTAATCATTACAGACACTTAAAGAGAGCAAAATTTCTCTAAAAGATTGCTTGTTGTCCAAGTGACAATTACACTCAAGCTCATTTCCTTGTGCAGTCTAGTTCAATCTTGATGTCTTCCCTTTAGGGCTCATTTAGCTCGAATAATCAGTGATCAGAAATAAAAATATCAAAAGAAATGTGGTGCGTATGTGTGTTTTGAAGCAAAACTGGCACCACACAGTACATCAACTGCTGCCTACCAGGCTGTTTGCCTTGGCTTTGCCTGTGCACAGATGGGAGAGGAACTTAACGTCTCCCCTGTTGTTACTTAGTAAGTTTTTTGTGCTTTCATATTGATTAAGCTTAATCTTATTTCCAAAAACAAACAAATCCTACCTCAACTAAACTAAAGAAACCTACCGACCAAACCCCCAAATTTTTCCAGTTGGTATCTATTGAATTTTGTACAAAATACCTTCAGCATCCTGCCTATCTACACGAGTCAAAACACTCTGTTTAACACAGCAGAAAGCTGTAGCTGCCAAAAGCCATAGGTAACACATATCCATATACAGATACCACTGTGTATATATGCATATATGTTCCCATGAGTACTCAGAAATTATCTGTGAGGATATTTCTTATTTATGTATTAGTTTGCCATTCATTTGCAATTTCAAGGGGACTTCTAAATTCTGAATTCAGACAGCAAGATGGGAATCAAAGGAGCTTGGGCAACAATCTGGGCTTTTTCCGTTTCCCTTCCCTATGAATGCTCTCTTCACTAAACTGCTGCATAATTTTTCTGTACAGAAACAACTGGGAAGTTTCATCTCAGAGATAATGGCCGTTGAGTGGTAGGTGAAGTGATTCCTAGCAATGGATGTGGCACCTCTCCGTCCCAGGGGAAGCAAATTCCTCCTTCCACATATTCCTGTGTCAGCCATCACATGGCAGGGCTAATGCTGGTGGTACCCAGCAACAGGAAACCTGGGGGTGTGACTGTGGATGAAAGCTGCAAAGTTCCTGCGGATGGAAGCCGTGTCCTGAATAAGCAGCAAAGCCCACACACCGGGCCAATCCACAGCATTCTGCAGAACCGACATGCAAATACAGCAGGAGAGTGCTTTCAGTATTTTCTTGGAGTCATAACAAAGGGAAAGGAGCTGTTAAAACAGGGTAGGAATTGCCCCTTTTCTGTAACATCTCTGCTTGTGAGCTCAGCTCACGGGGACTTGGATGGACGTGGTGCAGAGAAGTCACATGGAAACGGGCGCGATTCACTCCAACCCTCCCCGCAAGCCTCAGCTACCCACAATGAATCCCAGGCTCGGGAACAGAGTCGTCCGTCTGGAGTCACAGTCCCAGACAGCTGAATGCTTTGGGAAGCTGACACGTGCCTTGGCTTGGGAGACTGCCAGCTCTTTGATGCAGCAGCGCTCACAAAGCCTGACTGCAAAGCATGTGGAGGAGGGAAGGAGTGGAGGAGCCCTTAATTTGGCTGCCAACTTCCAAAGCGCTCACTCGCTCGGGAGGTTATGTGACAGCTGTGATTGAAGCAAGTGTGGGAGGATGCAACTGCGGGAAAGGGAAGCTCTCGGGCTGGGCTGGGTTATTCAAAATGAAAGCCAGAGAGGCATTTGCTGAAATGAGATCTCTGCTGTGGGTCAGGCAGCTCTGTTTAGGCAAGGCTTTCCACGAGGAGAGCCACAGGAATGGCCTAGTTTTAATGCATGCAGAAGGAAATTATTGAATCGTTCAGCAGATACCATGCATGCTAGATGAAAAAAGAAGCCTGGATTCAAAGGATCCCACTGATCAGGGTCAATGCCCAGCCGGGCAGCGAAGAAATACCAGAAGGAGGTGGAACCCCAGCTGTGAGAGCTGGTGCTTGTAAAAGACTGTCCTTGCTGTCAAGGCTGGTGACCAATCCCATGCCTGAAGCAGGCCCTGTTCCTTAGCAAAACACAAGGGCTTAGGGTACTGAGCCCACTAATGCCTCAGATAAACAACAAAAGGTTGCTGGCTGCAGAGCAGCTGTTGAAAACAAGCACAGGACAAGCAGCTTCAGGCCATTCTTGGCTCTTTCAACATTTCCGTTTCCTACTAGATGTTCACAGATACTCTGGAAATGCTGCACTGAATTTATCTCATGCTTTGCTTCAGATGGCCTTCTCCTCACTCACAACTGCCCACCCCTGAGCTGAGAAGCCTTTAAAAAGCCCACTGCTGTGTGCAGTGATCTGTGGCCTCCCCCACTTGTGAGTGGTATCTGTTAGGAGAGCATCAGTTCAAACCTTCTCCCCCAGCCAACACGGGGTAGTGAGAGGGAGCACAGAGCTGTGCAGCCAAGGCCAGCTCCAGGCTGCTGTGTCCCTGAAGGGGACAAATGGCAGGACTAACATAGGGTCAGAAAGGCATACCTAGTTTGGGAATCAAAAAGTAGTGCTTTTCCCAAGCAAGAGAGAAGAAGTGTTGTTTCCAGAATCAAGTTAGTACCTGTTAAATGCAAGGCGTATCACCTTATCTCTCCATTTATCAGGGGCCAGCCCACAAAAAAGCAAAATATCCTGGCAGAAGCCTGAGACACACTTCAGAGAGTGTACAAGCATCAGCAGGAGGGCAGAACTTCAACCCCATGACTTTCACTGAAGCTTCACACTGTGATGAAAACATATGGCATGACAGCATCCCGTCTAACTTTGGACAACTCTACCCCCAGTGATTAACTAGGATGTCTTTACTTATGAGGAAAAACAGATTTAAGTTATTTCAGGGTAGACATATAAAGAACATCCACAGCTGTGCTGGTAGGACCCATTTTTCTTCTGTTACTATGATCAGAGTGCCAAAGTCTAAAATCAGGTGAGATAAATCCTGTCTCGACTGACGTTATATGGGACTGGAAACCTACTGAAATACATTTGCAAAATCCTCTGAGAAGACAACATTATGATCACTGCTGCATCATATTCCTTTGGAACTGCTGGCAGCTTTTATTCACAATTTCTTGTGTTGCTGGGCTTTTAAATTCATCCTTTAGCACCCCAAAGTTAAGAAACCCCTTTGAGACCAGAGAAAAGCAGAGGAAATGCTAACAGTGCAGCCCAGCATTTATCCGAAGCGCTACAAACATTTCTTCTCCTTGCTTGCTACTCTCAAAGCCCAACACTCCCACCCAGGAAACCCCAACTCCGAAGTTGTTAACTCCCCCTACCCAAACCCCACTGAGGGAGAAAGTGGGCAGATTCCATACCTTCAATGGGTTTGGGTACAAAATGTGATGAGGGTTTGGTTTTTTTCACTCGGTTTCCCTTCATAATTTGACCTTCTTTATTGAGTCCCAGGAACCACGCTCGTCCGGACTCTTGCTGCCGGTACAGCGTGGAAGAATAGATAACGTAGTAGTTTTCAAAGACAGATTCTTTAAATTTGCACTCTGGTGTGAAAACATCCTGCAGTAAGAGAAAGAGAGAAGAAGAAAAAGCAATGGAAGGATTAATCACTGATCATCTAAATAAGGCATCACTGAGTGATACACAATGGTCACGCATTGCAGTTAACAACAGAAAACAACAGGCATCAGCAATACCAGCTCCCAGCAATAACACCCATCTAGACAACTCCTGGCTGAAAGGCAAGGCTCTCCTTCCCTGGCAAAACTGTGGTTTGCAAAACAGCCTAGCCAGTGAACAGGCATGAAAAAAGTACAGGGAAAGTCAGGAATTTGCCAGGATTTAGACTGAAATACTAAGCAAAAGAACTAAAAGAGAGCCGAAAAGCAGAGACAGCTTTGTTGTTCCTGATGCCTTCTCCTGGCTTTGCTCATACCTTCCCTGCGATGGGCAAATGTACAATGCTTGTTGTCTGAAATAATGAGGTTTCTCCAAATTCTTAGAGGAAAAGGGCAGTTTACTGAACCATTTAAGAGGATTCAAAGAAATCAGAGTACAAAAGCAAGTAAACCATTTAATTTCAAAAGCTGTGTGAGGAAATGCTGGCACAAAGCCTGGAAATATTTCAATAAAGAAGTAATTTTAAATATTTCTGGCATAAGTACTTCTGCAGGCACTGTGAAGCATTTCCACACCTGTCCTGGAGCAGAGCACATATGGATCTGTCCAGGACATCCCTGAGCCTCTGATGGTTGTGGGAGTGGCTGTGCCTTTGCCACTTGTGCTGGATTTGCATGAAGTCTCCAGGACAAAACTACACTCAGCTATGGACTAGTACTTGTTATGTCCCAGTATTCAAGATTTTCACAACAGAGAAACATTAAACCTCCTTTAAAATATCTGGCTGGCCAGGGGATTCTGTGACAATGGGTTCCCAAACCTTCAGTGAGTCATATGTGGTTGTTAGTGGGTTGGGTTTTGTTCCCAGACTTTGATATTGAGTAGAAAATTTATCCTGGCCAAACAAATTCTCCCACTAATTTTCTAAAAACTGTTCTTGCGAAAAAAAGCTCAAGCCACAATGAAAATTCATTTTCTGAAGCAAAACTGTTTCAGGGAAAAAAAAAAAAAAATCCCTTTTTTCAGGTCCCAGACAAGGCATTTCTGAGGCCTGTGAGTGAAGGTGGATGCTTCTACAGGCAAGTGATGCTCCCCCCCAAACCTTCACCACTCCCAAGTCTTGGGGCGCTTCTCCAGCCTTGCCAATGGAAAATCCATGACCAACATCTGGGCAAAGCATCTGGAGTAATGCCACGTATTTACTGCAGACCTTGTTCAAAAGCAAACATTCTGAACATTCAGCAACGCTCAGGAATGTGTTCCCAAGTGATCTGGGGGTAATATCAAGTGTTGCTGGTGTGACAATAAATCCAGTGTGCAACAGACCCTCAGAGACTGGCAGGCTTGAAGTTACAGAAGATAAAGCACAGCAGAAAGCACAGAGCTGTGCTGTACACATGAATTTTGCATCCATCAGCACCACACAGGTAAAAATGCCATCAGCAAAACAGGCCATTTTGCCTTATCTGAGGTAGTCCTTCTTGCTGGAGAAATAAATATTTTTAAAAGAGAGTGAAACAAGTTAAGAGCGATCCAGATGACTTAGAGCACTATATAATGGTGTTTGAAGTAGCTTCCCAAAAGAACAGTGTTTAAGCGTTCCTTAAATCTGCCCTTTATCTCCAGGCTTTGTCTTGCCTGGGAAGGTGCAGCTCACCTGGGAGCTGGGTTTGCAGGAGCTGCCTGGGGGCACTCCCTGGCACCAGGCCCAGCCAGGCAGCAGCTCCCAAACCAAACTGGACAACTCAATCCCTTTTTCCATGCCTTCATTACCTCATCAGTAAAAACCTATCACAAAAATTCCCTTTAAGGGGACTAAAATGTTGGCAGGCTGTCAAAGGTAGCTCCCAATTTGACTTAAACATGGAGCTAGCACTATTTTCAATGAAGAAGAAACAGAAAAGCTAATGCATTTTGAAAATGTTGTTTCACAAAGAAAAAAAAAGATATTTTAATTAAAAGTTATGGCAAATTAAGTTTTCAGCTCAATATCTATTTTAAAATTACTGCAGTATAATATTTTATGACATGCAGCAGTAGTTCATAAAAGCAGATGCTGTATTGTATACCCAGTTGTACCAATAAACCAACAAAATTCTTATATTATTTTAAAGCAAATGAATGTAAGGACATCAAAGTAATGAAGATTAAAAAAAAAAGAAAAATCTATTGATTTCCTTTAAATGTTTATGCTTCCCACAAGCAAACAAAAGCATCCCATTCATTGTGTGAGCTGGCTGGATGATTCCTCATCTCCCATGATTCAGCTGAAACAGCACTTCAGGACATGAACCATGGCAACACTAGTATGAAACACCCCTGCTCTGTCCATTCAGCAGCTTAGAAAACCCACAGATTTGACAGCTAAGTTCTAGTTAAATAATACAGGGTTTACTCACTATTACCCTTCTAACATACATCATCTCACCAGCAACAACTGTGCCATGAGGACACACCCGTGGGACACTGCTCATCCTGTCACCACACTGACATGTCCCAGGGTCCTCACAGGTCTGAGCAGCAGAAATCTCTGTGGGCACTACCATGGACTTGACACAAAGAGCAAGAGGATGAAGAAAGAACCAGATGACCAGAGAGGAGACAGGGCAGAGGAGCAGGACATAGGCCACTCTCCCAAGCACAGCCTGAGGATTTTTGAAGTGTCCTGTAAATCTCATTAACATGCAAACCCTAATGTTTTCTTCACTGGTGTCTTCTTGATGCCCCATGGCCAGCCTTCAGCTACACTGCATCATTTAGTTTCATCATGTGCCTTCTGCCATCAGCCTTGGAGCTACCAGTAACAAAAGGCTATTGGGATATTAATGGCAGAACCTCTCTACCAGCTTCACTGTCAAAATGAATTGTTCAATTATGCTGCATCAGGTGGAGAACTGCTGTTTCAGTTCTCTTAGGCTGAGATGAGCTAAGAAAGACAGAAGTGCAGGTGAGCATAACAGGCTTACACAATAACAAAGCAGTTCGTAGCAGCCACTGCTGCACAGACAGAAATCTGATATAACAGAAGATATTTTTACAAAATCACTGATCTATTGACAACACCTATGGGACATGCATGATTTCGGGGTTTTTTTTTAGTTTTTGGTTTTGTTTATAAGATAAATTCACTGTTGATGAAATGTGCTAAATGGGCAGACCTGGAGTTCAATATTTTCTCTTCAGCTCAGATAAAGAATGGGTAAACATGGTAAAGGGATGCTCAGGCTGTGCCCCCCACATGCTTCTGACAGGACATAAGGACATCCTGCCCCAGAGGTAATGCTATGGTAAAGCCCTGGAGTCATAAGCACCACTTCACTTGCCCACTTGCTGCAGGGACCTTTGGAAACAAGCTTATAACACGTCCCACTCAATTATTTTTCCAACTCTCTCCTTGATTGATATAGCATGACCAGGTACAAGACAGTGAGAGGACAGATGGCTTCTATCTTTTAATCACCAGTCTTTTTTCAGTCTTTAAGCAAGGAAATAAACAGTGACTCTACTTTCTGCACGAAGTCCACAGAGGTCCCCTGTCAGGAGTGTCATGCACTCAGCTCATTCAGAAAGTCCAGCAGTTCTCATTAAAGAGTATGCTTGTGATGTGTAGAAAAAAAAAAAATCTCTCAATTTAATTCAATGTGAAATATGTCTTTGACTGAATTATTTTTGCATACAAAGTAAATAAATACATTTATTTGTTTACCATTTGAAGATTTAGAGCCGGAGGTATTTTGTTAAGTGTCTACAGATATTACTGAAAATGGCTTGGAAAAGCAGTTCTTTTTTTAATTGTTAAACTAAAAACCTTCATGAAATATTTGCAAAAGAAATGTTAGTAATTTACATGCAAAATGATTAGCATCTGCTCGCAACTCGCTTTTTGCATCTCAATCCAGTCCCTTAAAAAAAAGGCAATTGTATTAAGACAAGTAATTAGATTTGCTTTGGAAAAACAAACATAGGTCTGATTTGTGCTAACTGTAGTTTTACTGTATTTTCACAACCTAAAAAAACCCAAAAAACAATGCTGTAGCTATCACACACACAAAAAAAGGAGATCACATTCAATGACACTTGGAACCAAAAGGAGCTAAATGGATGCATCTGCCGTGAGGGGGATTCATTGTGTCAGACCTGCTCAGGGAGGGTATAAGGTACCATGGATTGTCCCAGGAGTTATTTCTGGGCTAGAAAACCAAGATGTTTCATTTTTCTTTGATCCCAGTAGTGTCACCTGCCATCTGTAGATGGAAATATGGATGTGACTTCCAGGCACAAGCCAACCTCTGCATCACTTGAGCTAGTTTGGCTCTTCTGGGAGACGTTGAGAATGTCTGGGCCCATCCATCCCTCACCACAGCACAGCAGACTGGCAATGGTGTGTGAGAGGGCAGATTTTGTTCTTAATCCACCCCAGCTTTCACCTAGCCTGGTCAGATAGATCTAGCCCAACCTCTTTGAACAAAGTAAGTTCAACTGGACTCTCCTTCACATTTCTGTAAAGCTGGAGAAGATCCACAGACATCGGTGCAGAGGCACTGCGGTCAAACCTGTGGGCACGGAGCTGCAGGGCATTCAGTGATGCACTGATGCCTTCTGAGGTCTCAGCTCCTTCAAAAATGCCAACCCAACAGCGCTGTAGCCCTGGGCTATCAACAGTGCTGCCAGGGCAGTGGACAGCCCTGGTGCTGCTCAAGAAAACAGCACCAGCCTCTGCTGTACCAGCCTGGGAGCTTCCCTGCCACTGAGCATCCTCAGCCAGGAGATGCGAAAAAAGGGTCCCCAGTAAGCAACAGCAAGAAACTTCTGGGTTCTGATCATGAGAGCCAGAAATCTGCTTTCCAGAAGCCCCTGGTGTCCCCAGATCGTGGCAGAAATGGTGACAGGTTTCCATGTGCAATGCTCAGGGAAAAGCCAGCAGGAAACTGTCACAGGCTGCTGTTGTATTCAAACCCAGCTGCTCACTCAGCGTCCCTCCAGACTGGGCAGCTTTGTTCGTATTGCTCACCATTTCCCTACAAACATTCCCAAAATTGCCAGATAAATAAAGATCTCTTTTTTTTTTTTTTTTCCAAGATCTCCTTTTATTATAACCCAAAGGAGAAAAGCAAATACACACATCCACAAGCAAACTTAATGACTTAATAAATTTAGTCACAGAAACTAGCAGCAATAAAAGAAAAAAACCTATTCTGCAAGTAGTTTGTGCCACAGTTTAGGAAAGGGATGTTAATTATGAGTGTTGAAATGTCTCACTAGCACACTCCCAGAGTAACAGTTTTCCTTTGTTTACAGCACTTATGGGTTTCTCTTTTACGTTCTGCACAATTACTGAGCCAGATCTTCAGATGGGATAAAAGCACTAAACTGCACCATAGTCTATGGCATGGCAAGGCTTCCTCCCAGAGAATCTGGCTCAGGATACTTACTGATGTTAGTGTTAATACTTAAGAGCTCATCAACTCATTTAAAACATATTAAGTAGGAATCATAAATATCAGCACAGCCATCAGCAGTGGCATTTCACTGTTGTTGTGGAGGCAGTGCATGGAATGATTGGATTGTGTTCACTTGTCTCTATAAGCATTGCTCCATCCCAGGAAAAAGGATGGCACTATAGAACAGCATCTGTTTTATAGTGCTCTTTACCCGGTAAAGCCCATTCTACATTCCCCATTGACCTCAGTTAGAGCAGGGTTTCATCAACACTCCTCTGATACTAACAGCACTGGGAAATCAGCATTGAAATCAATATGGATGTGCAAGACACCAGATTCTTGAAGACATTTGGGCTTCCAGATGAAATGCAAATGCCCAACTCCCATTTAAACCCCTGAAAGCTCAGAGACTATGTCTGAATATCTGAGAATTTGTGGCCACAAGCCTCATATGACAGCACTTGATCCTGGCATACTCATTCCCAGGACAGGTCTTTCACCACAGAGATTCCATGCACAGGACAATCCCTGGCAGGATAAGCCCTGTGCAGACCCCAGCAGCACTGCCATAGGCAGAGATGCCTTGCACAGAGTCCAAGGCAGTTCAGTGCCCACCTGCCTCGGTGAAGCCTCTCCCCTGACCTAGGGATGCATCTATCTGAAATGCTTTAAAATAATTGTAGCTGAGCTCTCCCTTGGCATGTGATCAAGAACCGCAAATGTGCATCCAAACTTTACATCTCATCACATCTTTGTCCAGATGGCAGGTGATATTCTCCTCTTCACACTCCACTCTTCCTCCCCCTTCTAGCTCTGTAAGAGATTGGTGACAAGTCTTCTTGGTGGCCTTTTAGAAGTAGGAGAGAGCAGATACATTTTAAAATAACAAGCTGCTACATGGGAGTGTACAGCCCCGCTGCAGAGTAGAGATTCACTTGATGAGGCAATATGGTATCTGAAAGCATTCTGACTCCTCCTGGACCATCTGTGGGCTGGAGGGAACACATTTTCAAATAAATCATCTTCCATACAGGTCTGTTCTCCAGCTCTGGGAGCTGGGAAGCAGCATTAGCAAGTCACCTAACTTACTGCCTCTGAAAATTTAACTAGAGGGCTATCTGCCCTCACTTTTGTGGGAACTCTCTGTACTCAAGGTAAATAATTGTTCAGCTGGCTTCCTTTTAAAACACCCATGCAAGAAGTGGAGTGCAGATCTGCTAAGTCTTGTGAGCTGAACCAATATTCCTAGACAGGCAAAAAAACCCACGTGCTGGACAAGCCTCTGTAATTAGGCTGCAGATCTTTATATGCGGACAAAGGTTGTCCTAAAGAACCTTTTAATGTTCAAGGACTGATTAAATTAGTCACGTCACCATCACTGAGGAATGCTGGAGACAAAGGTGTGATTGCAGCATGGACATGCCCAAGGTCTCCTGCAGCATCAAGGACATCTGCCCAGCCATCAGCAGAGTATTGACCAAAACCCAGGGAAGGTTCTGCAAGACACTGAGCTCTGTTTCACCCCAGATAAAACAGTTACCTCAACCACAGTGAGCACACATAGATCCACACAAGCCACAGTCTCCCTTTGGCTACAAAGCATATGAGTTTTGGGGATCCTAATCCAGACCTGCCCATCCCACCACAGCTCAGTATTGTGTTCTTTTGCTTTCAGCTCTTGGCCTGCCCCTGTGCAGGCACTTTTTCACTGAGTACTTCATAAAGTGGGCAAATTCACTGCATTGGCCCTTGGTGAGCTGCTCATGCAATCCTCACAGGAACACAGCTTTCAGCTTAATGATTGCTGACAAGAGCATAACTGGGGATGACTCTTCCAGCCAGGCTGCTAACTTCCATCCTCCCTGGAGAGTCCAGGGGGCCTGGATGAGAGAACAGGCTCTGTCAGTAAGTCCTGGGTACCAGTGACTGCACAGCTCTGTGGGCAGTGTGACCTGCAGAAGCCAGCACATCGAGCTCCTCACCCATGTGGCACACTGAGCAAGGCACATATTTTGCCCTTTGTTTCACTTTTTCTTAATGATGGACCCCAAATTCATGGTTGGATGGAGTAAATTTTCATCCCTTCTTTTTAAAGTATAAGGTGTATTTGGAATTTACTGGATTGATTTGAGTTTTAATTTTGGATCTTATTTCAAGCTGGAATTTTAAAGCCTCTGAAAGTTTGGACTGCTATGAACTGAAGTAGTGATCACAGCACAGCTCACTCATGTGGCACTTGGCCCATCCAGTGCAGCACTGCTCTTCCAGGAAAGCAACTGCTTCCCACAAAAGGGGTTTTTCCTGACACCATTGTCACTGGTATTGCATTCCTGGCAGCCTGGGGATCTGGTGAAATCTCAGGATAATTTCTAACCTGGGAATCCCAACTCATCTATTGTCTTCTCTACATTCTGTTTTCCTGACAAAGTGTCTGAAATTGCTAACAATGTTATCAACTCTGCTTACTCCAAAACACCATCCAGAAATACATTTTTGCTTTCAGACATAATGATCATGAGACAAGATGGCACTAGATGAAGATATGTTAGTTGCATACAAGAAAAACAGATTTCCTAAATTAGCATTGTACTGCTTCATCTGCTAAAGCCTGAAATAACTATAAAGAAAAACAATAATGTAAGAACCCTCGAAACACAGCCAGATGGGATGCTCTGAACCTCTGATCTCTGTTTCTTGGCATCAAGCTGAGTCTGAGCACAGGGCAGAATAAATGGATTTGTTGCCTTTGGTTACGTTTGCGATCCTGCTATTTTTATTATTGTTGATAATAATTACAATGTATAAAGTAATGGTTATGCATTTATAAACATGAGATTATTTTCTTCTGAGAGTCAAAAGAAACCTTTTAGTGGAAAATAAGCAGTCAATATTGGGTTTATCATGTTATTATTTATACGAAAATCATCCTCAAAGACTCAAACCAGAGTATAAATGCTGTGGCCATTTAATAAAATGCCCTCAGAATGACAGGAGGACAGGGTAGACCTTTTAATTTCTACATTTTTGTGCTGAGGTCCTGAGCACTGAAAGACCAGATGGCTGGCTAGGTGCTCTGCAAACAGGAGGTGTCAGTGAGTGGAGAAAGAAATTTCAACCAAGTTCCAGTTCAGTTTCTTAGGCAAACACCCCATCTTTCTGACTTAAATGAAATAATGCAATTATAACAATGTCAGCAAGGAAAGGACTGAGAATGAGCCCCAGCCCTTGTAAAGAATAGTCTTACGAGTGTTCTATGGTTTTTAACACAGAGACAAAACTGTCCTGTTCTCACCCAGCGGTACAGCCTGCACAGAGTGCAAGTCTGAGGGAAGAAAAGGGCTCAACCCAATTTTCTGTGTAGCTCATTTTTTCTGTGTAATTCATTGTCACATGGGCAGCAGATAAGAGGACTTGCCAAAGAGCTCACCAGGCCTATTACAGCCCTGAGTTGCTGATGTGCTGAGATAGCTTCTCTGCTTTGACTCTTAAATTCAAACTGTGAGACTCACTGGAAACACACCCTATCTTTCTTGATGCTGGAAAGATCTCTTCTGCATTAAACCAATTTCAGAGTTGTCATGACCAGGGTTGGAAATTCAATTTTTTTGCTGTCAAAACATCCATTTTGAAAATGAGTTGTGCTAGATTATTAGTATTTTGACAGCTTACTGACAGATTGGCTACACTGGGCAATTAACAGAAAGTCCTGTGGTCTAAAACATCAAATGAGGCAGGGGTGAGCTGGTGTTGGACCAGCAGGTTCTTACAACCAAGATGAAGTGTTATGAAGCGTGACAATTTATGTGGCCTTTCCCACCCCCCTGTACCCACTGCTGCAGCGCCTACACAGTGAGAAGGAAAGGTTCACAGAATATTCTTGGGAGGAGGCCAGCTCTGCTGCCCACTGGGAGAGCCAAAGGGAGCCCTCTGAGGTTTGTGCCTCAAAGCCTGGGCCCCAGCAATATTTCTGCTGACAAAGCTAGCAAAAATGGTCCATGGTGCTCCCTTAATATCTGCCAGGGAGACACTCAGGTGACACTTCACAGCCCTCTGCTTATCATCCCAACCCCCAGTGAAGGTAGGTAGGTGCTATAAAGGAAGACTGTGGAGGGTGTGCAGGCACATTTCTGTAGCTTTTAGACATTTATTCACTGGTTTTCTGAGAATTAAGAAAATCAGCCGACTCTGCTGTGAAACAATTTCCATCCACATATTGACCACAGTATGTATGCACAGCTGGAGTGAGCTGACAAATCTCACAGCCCAAAACAACTTCAGAGACAATACTGGGCTTATTAACACCTTGAATGGATTTCCATGGTATGTATGTACTGACAACCTGACTTGCTCTTTTTCTGTTAGTTTCCTTTTGATGTGAAATAACACACGGACAATGCACAAACATTTTGAATGGACCCAAACTATGCCACAGCTCAGATCTGACTGTTACAGTGTATGCAGCCAACTGACCCATTGTAGCTGATGCTCTGCTTCCCAGGAATCAGACAGATGGAAGTATATCATAGGGGATTTTGCAGCAGTGGCTATAGTGAAATTTTTCACTCTGTTGCACACTTTGCTAGAGAACACAGATTAGCTTTGGCATCTGATCCTGTTCAGAAGCCAACTAATGACTTCAACTTCCAAACTAAGATAATATAGTCACTCTAGAGAGAGTAATATAACACACTAACTCTATTTGGCACAATGCACAGTAAAGCAGGAGACCATTTTATTGTGGGAGTAGTATACAAAAGACGGTGCAAATGTCTTTAAATTATATGACCCAAAATCAACAGAGCAATCCAGAGTTAAAAGTTACTGCTTTCTCTTTGTAACTACTAATTGCAGCATACAGGCTCAGTGAGATCCAGGGTTTACAATGAGATCTGAAGGCATTTGATTTTTTTTTTACACAGACTGTGTAGGACCAAATGCATAGAGTGAAACTGTTGGTGGCAAGGGTTGGATGCTGGATTGGGATTTCAGAATGGGTTCAGTCTGGTCTAGTTGCCACCTGGTTCCATGGTCTGACTATCTAGTATCTTAGGGGCACTCCCAGAGAGAACCCTTCAGTTTAGTTTCACCCAGAAGTGAAGCTGGTTTGCACAGCCTGAACCATTCTGCAGTGCAAACCGAAGAGCTGCACGTGAAGGTGACTGGAGGGATTTTTCCAGAAGTGCAATCCTGGTCTAACTAAAGCACTAATCCCAGAGACAGCTGGGATACTTGGCTTACTGGAGTGGGGGATAATAAAGTATGCATGTGATGATGTGAAATGTCAGTGTTCTTAAAAGGGGCTGAGGGCCCTGTATGCCCTCTGGAGAGCAGAGATATGAGCAGCCCACTGGAACCTGTGTGGGGCTGTACACAAGGTCCTCTTCTGCCATGTGGAGTTTGCATTTCAGATTTATGATCTCAAATGCCTCAGCCACACTGGATTTAGTAACACAAAGCCTTCCAAAAAGCGCTTACCACCAACATCCACAAACAGCTACACTGGCCATAGTAACAACAAAACAGTTGCTAAGCCTGTCATTTGAAATCAGTACCTGGCTTGCAGAAAGCGTGGAGCTTACTATGCATCACAGCTGGGTTCTTCTGAGGTTTGAAAATATTTTCCTTACCATGATAAATTTTAAAGAAATCTTATTTATATGTTCCAGCAAACATGCTGAGAGGGAAGGAAATCTCAGAGCTGTCCTGACTATATCACTTGAGAAGAGATATGTCGTTCCTGCTTTCTCCTGTGCTGTTACAAAACTGGGGGAGGGAAAAAGGCCCCACTGAACCAAAAAAGCCCAACAAAGTAGAAATCATTTGCTTATGGGCATAACAGTCCTTTCTTACCATTAGCAATATTTCTTAGTTTTCATCTGTTTTCATCACTACTAAGTCCTGAATCATTAGTGCAGCAGCATGAGCACAACTGGATCTAAGAATCACTAAAGCTGGACTAAACCTTCTGTTCTAGAAATAAGCTCATGAATGCTTGTATTAAAATTGATACTATCACTTCCATAACAAGGGAGATGAAGGAGAAGATGAGAAGTCCTGTGGAAACATAGCTTCTGGTGCTAGGAGAAACCCACAAAGATAACCTGTGTCAAAGTGTCTCATTTAACTCGGCCAAAGGCAGGGACTTCATGCAGGCAGCAAGATCTGGTAAAACTGTGATGATCTGTTCATATTAATGGACTTGAACAGTCACTTCTGCCCCCACAATCTATGGCACTGGGGTCAGCAACAGGCAAGGTGTCCCAGCCTATCCTGTCACAAACAGTGCAGCAATTGACCATCACTATATAGCACAACACAAAAGTATCTGGAAGGTGAAAGTCTGTGAAGCAAAAATTCAATCAGGCAAGTGGTAGAATGCCTATCAAATCACTGGGTTTTATTTACTAGTTCCACACTACTACATCTCAACTGACCTAGGCAAAGCATATTAGCAAACTGCTAATTCACAAATATATGCAACTGCACCTAGAAGAACACATAGAAAATAAGAGCACCATGGGGATCATTCTACTGAGAAGAGGTCAGTAAAAAATATGAGGCAACTGAGGCACAAGAGAAAAATAATGAGAGTTGTGAGGTTTTGCTTTTTAAGCTGGCCATTAAAAAATAAACTTTCGACTGACAAGGATGCTTTTAGAAGTCTGCCTTCTAAATTTAACTTTGATATTGAAAAGTCTTGGGTTTTGTTCCTTTGTTTTTTTTGTTAGCTTACATTTGATAAAAAGCCGAGGCGTGATAAT
Organism: Hylia prasina; assembly: GCA_013397195.1. Classification (NCBI taxonomy): domain Eukaryota; kingdom Metazoa; phylum Chordata; class Aves; order Passeriformes; family Sylviidae; genus Hylia; species Hylia prasina. Next base: position 92,037 of record VYXD01016832.1, on the reverse strand, counting down.
CCTGGCGCTACACATTTTCAAAAGCTCTTCTTTAGCTGCAACCTCTTCAGAGGGTGCAGATAACATTTGCATGGATACAAAGCCCTTGCAGAAAGAATGTTCCTTAAGGGCAGAACTGGCTTTAGGGTTTAATATTGTAGGAACTGAGACTCAAAATCAGAAGCATTCACATTAATAGCCATTAAATTTTTTTTCCATATCAGGCTCTGGAAAGCAGTAGATAGACTAGGTTGTTCTGAAGGGCTCAACTCCCATAAACTTTGTTGCATGACTTACTTTCAGTTACCTTTTTGAGGAACATATATTCATTATTACAAGTCTTGGCACACATTAATGCCTTTGGTTCCTTTTTTTCCCTGATTTTGTGAATGGAGAGAAAAGTCTGTGAACCAAGTAATGTCCATATCCAGGAAGCAGACAGTGGCATAGTGCAGCACAATCCATGTTCCAATGCAGCAGGACAGAGAAGGTGCAGTGTGGAAGAGGCCCCCTGAATTATTTCTGTCCTTACTACAAAACAACAGTTCTCAACAAAGCTCCACCTATAACCTTCCAATTTCTTTCCCCCACAAATTCCATGATCCAAAAAATACTACAAAGCTGTTTTGAAATATACCTGCTTCAACAGTTGTCACTTTCTATTTTCCAGCCAAAATCTAGCCCAAAGTCCCTATGAACACAGGCATCAGGTTCAGAGATCTCAAGGGACTCCTGTGGAAAAGCTCTGCCAGGCAAGGGGGCTCTTCAAACGATCGAAGAGCCTGCACCCCTCCAGCCAGCCACAACCTCACTGCTGGCTACCTCACAACCATGGGAAAAGCCATCTGAAAAGCATAACATCCATCTTGTGAGGCCGGAGGGACAAGCAGCAGGGCCACAAAAACACTGACCTGAGCTGCTAACGTTGCCAACAAGGTGGTACTCTGCACTAAAGAAGTTCTCAGCCTTTTTTCACCCCCACTTATGTCCTGAGCCCTGCTTGACCTTGATCCATTTAATTACATCCATAAACAAATTACACTGTAGCAGAATGTAATTATGCAATCAAGTAATGAGCTATGGTTTCACTCTTGGTCTTGTATGCAAAGCCACCTTTGAAGAGGGCGATGAAAGAAGCGATTATTGTAAAAGGACAGCGCAGCCCCATGTACTAAATAGTGGTCATGATGCAGAAGAGAATGTCTGCTGGCAACACTGATCCATCAGCTGCTTTTAATGGGCAGCTGAAAACCTTCTCTGTGCTGCAGCCTCACAGCTGGAGCCATGGGTTTCATCCCAACACCAGACATACGCTCACGACAGGCATGCTGTGTGACCTGTGGGCCTCCACACCTCTCCAGCCAGCAGCCTCTTTCAAACATACTTATTAAAACTGACTAAAGAACTGCTGCAGATTGGCAGTCTGGCAGTGGCCAGCAATAGCACCAAGGGAAAAGTGTAAGAACAGGAAAAATGCAGCGAAAGCTCCTCCTTGCTCTTGGCAGTGGGGAGCTTGTGCCTGCTGGGCCCAGCAAGGGTGTCCTGGTGCTTGGGCAAAGCATCCAGCCTCCTGTGGGACTGCAGAAGTGTGGCAGGCACTCTATGTTCAGAGCTGTGCGTGGAAGCTGATGGAGATCCCCAAGGACAGACAAGGGCCTGAGCCAGGAGAGGCTTCAGTGAAACACTGCAGGATGGAGGATTCCTGGTGGGGCTCAGCTTGGAAGAGCAGCTCCAGGATTGCATTTTGCTGCCCAGCTCGGTACCTGTCAGGCCTCAGCCCATGAAGAATTCACCATTGTTGAGATTTTAAGGTGTTGGGGAGGAAATGGCAAAAGAAAACCTGATATTTTATGGAGATAGGAAACTGCCAAAACCAATTCTGACCATCATACTTGTCTGTGTCACGTCATACTCACATTTACAAAGACAGCTCACAGAAGCAGGATCAAATCCATAATGCTGCAAGCAGAGTGAAGGTCTGTCCCTGTAGGTAAACAAATGGTGTCTACCAGCAGAGCAACTGAGTATTTCCATTTATCACACTCACACAAGGATCCAACAAGAAAGTCCCACTGTGGTGAGGAGGTAATGGACTAAGAGAAATGAGGTCAGTTGCATAAGATCCTTGAAAAGGCTGTGTCAGAGTCAGCATCTGGATTTTCTGAATCCTAGCTTCCACTATAAAAGCTTTCCTCGACTGCATTCAGGACAGAAGAGGAAGATTCTGGTGTGCCAGACAGAGCAGGGTCCAGCTAAAAGCTCCATTCCACATCACCTCCTGAGCCCAAAATCCCTGGCACCAAGAGACAATGTTGCTGTGGCCCATCTTTTTTCTCTCTCTAGCAGGAGCAGCACAACGTTTGGGAAAGTGAAAGTCACTCAGCAGTGAGCCCAGCACACGCACGTCAAAGAGCCCCGAAAGGCCTATGGAAATTAATTCTCTATCGTCAGCAGCAGCTTCTTCCTTTGCAAAGATAAATAGCTTTTTATGTATGCAGTATATGTGCTAGCATGTACTCTTCAGCTGACAGTGTTCAGCCTCCAGTGTAACTTGTCAAAGCCTGATATGCTTTCCCTTTATCAATGTGGCAAACTCCTGAACACCGTGTGCTGCAAGCAGTGGGCTGCTGTCCCTGCAGGCAACACAATGAAGCACACTGTCAATCCTGCTGCTGCACTCTGACACGTGCATCTCCTGTGATCAAAAGCCAAAACAGAGCCAGATGCATCTCACAGCTTCACCAGCACAACCCCTCTAACCTGTGGATCCTCAAAAGGCCTTGAGATGGGGTGCTGTGGCATGCACTGACTTCATGTGAAGAAACCACAAAAAGTGATGACAGGTGGGGTGGCCACAATGCTTCAAGGGCCTCTTCTTGTTTAGAGTCCTAACTGTGCAATTTCTCAGTGTTCATTTTGAACTGAATAGGATTAGGGCCATCCCAGCATGAATCATTCATGAAGCAAATTCCCCCAGTGTTAAGCTGCTTCCCACCCCTTTGCATTGCTGGGACAAATCTGTGCAGATACTGACTAGAATACTGTGGGATCAGGAAAATTTGTGGCCAGATACTCAGAAATTGCTGAAACCAAACAGTTGATGCAAATCTGATGACCAGGGAGAAGCTGGGGATTCCTGAAGTGTATCAGGCAATCCCTCAGCTCCAGAAGCCATTTGAAAGCTGAAGGTGTGCACTCAGGGACAGAGCACTGGGGAGATGTGTTGGCATTCACAGGCCATGCAGAACAACTGCACTGACTGCACTTTTGGGAGAAATATGCTGGGGACAGCAGGGAAGCACAGCGATTTCATCTTCATTATATCTGACAACAGCCCTTTCAGGAATGATCCTGCAGAGTGTTTCTTAGGGCTTTCTGGACTGGGAAAGGGATGTGCTTTCTCCCATGCTTTTCAGGATGCCAGTTTACTCTAAAATCCCCAAACAACTTGTCTCCTTTAGTCTCACAATATGGGCAATGCCACATCATACCTACTTCTTCCCTTTCCTTTAATTCATAACTTAAAATGTTTTTCCTCTTCTTCCCATTCCTCCTTCTTTATTCTCTGCTGTTTTATTTCACCACAGTGAGCTTCTGTTTCTGAGACACAGCTTTAGATAACTGAGATAATCTAGAAATTAAGCTACTCTGATGTGTCCTTCAGGCACAAGTCACAGACACTATGCCCTATAAACATTTAGACAGTCTCCCCCTCCATTTCCACTCTGAATGACTGCAAGAAGCAACTTCTCTCTGGCATCTTCCAACATACAGAAATGTGAGACAGGAATGGGGCTTTTCAAGCACAATGAGAAAGAGACATAGTGTTCTCCCATGGGAAACACTGCTGGCATGATAGAGTAAGAACATAACAGCACTGAGGCCTCTGTCAGCATCTCAGCCCAACACAGAGAGCCTGAGACCAGCAGTCAGTGAGCAATCCTGAAGTACTGCACACTTGAAATTCAAGTTCCATGCAACTGGTTTCAGCACATTGACTGCCCTCTCTCTGCTGCAATCCTGAATCATGGCACAGAGCAATGACAGATGAAAGCCCCTTGGCTGGCAGCCCAATCCCACATGACAAGCCTAGAACTAGGAGCTGTGATCTGGTCCAGTCTGGGCTAACACGGCATCTTGTGCCCACCATGGGATGACACAGAGGTCTCCCATCCCTCCCTTGCTCTCACATGTGTAGTTCATGGTACATAAACAGACCTGATCACCTCCCCTTAGTGATAACAGCAGAAGTTTGGAAAAGAGCTTCTGCAGAAACAGATATTCAGGTTCTACTCTTCTCAAGCCACCTTGAGAGCCAGCAGGGATCCTCCTGGGGATCTTCCACTGCCCTGATCCCCCTGCAGGCAAGCAGGGTGGCCCTGCAGCGATGCCATCCCTGCTGCCCTGCGGGATGTGGGAGTGCTTGTCACACTGTACTAAGCCTTATCCATTCCTGTCACTCCCCCATGGGAAACAGGAACACACACAGCAGGCACAGATACTCAGCATGTCCCAGCACAGCAGTACTGTACAGGTGCTGCAGAAAAAGGCTCCATGAGTTGAACACATGCTGTATTTTAAATATTCTAAGCTGATTTGTATATACTGTGCTGCCTACACATATGCAGCTGCTGCTTGTGTGGGATTTCTGCTACCTTGGATGAAACCCCAAACCAAACCTCTCTCCTGCCTAGGAGAAATTTTAGTGTTGAAAAGGCTGCCTCACTTCTGCATCCAAGAACCTCTGGGTCTACTCCTCAACTTGTCCAAACTTCCTGTATGCAACCCTTGAGGCAGCTGGGAAGTGGTGCAGAGATGTGGCTCTTGCCCAAACACATGACAGTTTATTGCTGTTGCTGTCAACTCACTCCTGAAAATGATCCAAACAGCAACAGTGAGCAACCTTGGCCAAACAGGTTAATTTCCATGAAAAAGCTGTTTCCAAGGAAGGAGTACAAGCAGCACACAGTGACTGATGGTTGGGAGCAGCCATAGGCAGAAATTCAGCCCCCGAGTGTGTCACCAGGACTGAAAGGGGTTTGCACAGAACAGCCCCAGTGCAAAAAACTATCACTGCTATGAGGAGAAAAGGAAAGAAGAGGAGAGCAGAGCTCACAGGCCTGGCTGCTCTCCTTTGCAGCGTGCACAGACTGCAATCCCAGAGATGGAGAGCGCCATGGGCAGTCTCATCCTTACAAGGAGAAGACAATCAGAAATTGAAACACAAAGCAACCTCAAGCCTCCCTTCGCCTAGAAGATAATCCCTCTGGTTTGGCCATGTGGAATTGCATATGCCACCCCACAGCACCTGGATACAAGGAGTAGCAAAAGCAATTTTTTCTCCTAGTAGGAAGCTGCTGTCATATCACTCCCTCAGCTACTGGGCTTATGGTGTCTTTAGCCTAAAAATGCAACAGATACACAGAATGTGCTTGAAACACTCGAGGCAGCAGAGGTATCTCCTCGTTCTCTTTATCTCTCCTATTTAAGAGCTGATCACCAGATAATTTCAGTAACTTTTGCTTATTAATCTCCACCTTATCCAAACAGCAGTTTTCCCAAGACAACCACAGTGAGACTAGACCTTGACCTCAGCAATGACAACACTGAGAGAAAGGAAGAGAAAGAAAACCCCCTAACACAGTTTGGGAGGTAGCAAATGCATTCAGATTCTTGTCTGCCATCTGTCCCCTCTTCATTAAAACAGATATAGCCATTTAGTGACCAAAAAAACCCCAAAAAACAACCCACAAACGAACAAAAACACACAAAAAACTCACCAAAAAAACCAACATCTGGGCAGAGCCTGGAAGACACAACAGAGACAACAGAGGAAGGAGCTTTGGTGGTAGAGAGACAGCCTCCTGTCCTGTCACAGCAGGGTGGCTCTGTGACAAAACAGGGGTCCTGACAGCTCAGGGAGAAAGGCATGTTTTTAAAAGAGGCAGTCTGCACAGACAGCAGTTTGGTGTCAGTGGGTTACATGGTTTGTGCTTTCTAGGTTTGCTTTTGTCCAAATCCATACACTCATTGAAAGGACTGAAGTGGTGCTGCAGCTTGTTCTGCCTGCAAGGATTTCACTGCAGCGTGCTTGGCTCCTCGTCACTTGGAGGCACAGAAACCAGGGACCAGACTCCAGGGAATTTACAATGTCAGTCAGCCCGCCTGTATGTAAGGGAGTATTTAAGGCAATGGTTCCCAGAGTCTAAATATTTTATTGATGTTATGAACACTGGAAAAAAACATTGATGTGCATTGTTTCCATCTTGGAAGGGCCATCAGGGACCTCACAGGATTTGGAATGTTGACCTTGGTTTGATGGTGCCTGTGCAAAGTGGCAGCCGCTTTGGTGTTGGATGAAGACACAAGAGGTTGTTCTTGGAAGGCTTTCACTTCTACCAGGGAGAGGACAAGTAGTGACTGGCTGTGCCTGGCACCAGGATTTCCCTGCTGCTCTGTCAATACAGATATAATATTAACTGCAATTTTCTGTGTCAAACGAGAAGACAAATACACCACCCACAGATGGCCAAAACTTTTCTGATCTCCTCTGACCTTTAAGATCCCTTGATGAAACTTTCCTCTGTATTTTAAATGCTGCTTTTATATTATTGATGGACCCTTCAGTTCCGCCTGGTGAAAATCCTTTAGACATTCAGAGGATCAGAGATCAGCTGTTTGGACAGGTGACAAGCCCATTTCTGCTAAGCTAATATTTTTCAAATTGAGAGTCACCAAGCAATGAAGTAAGAGTGAAACAAGATGAGAGCTGGAGATACCAGCCTGGCTCCCAGCTGATTTCCTGAGTGTCCTGCCAGCCCAAATGTGCTCTGGTGCTTGATTAATTTAAATTGGGAGTTTCTGAAAACAAAAGGTGTCACACTCGACTTCTAATCAGAGCACAAAAGTCTCTCGACTGCTCAGCAGGCAGTGAACGCCCAGCTGCATTGCAAGATCTTCATTCTTTCAGGATCTTCTGCCAGTAATGATATTTTCACTGTGTGGCTCTTTAAACCAAGACAAATAACCTCAACAGCAAGGCAAAAAACCTCTCACAACTGCGGCTCTCAAGTAATCACTCCAGGGACCTTTGTGCTGTGACAGCCCTGCTCAGGCACAGCCCTTGCAGCTGGTTTCTCCTGAGGGATGGAGCCTGGCACTGCCTGCCTGAGTATCCTGCTGGTCCTTCCTGCTGCTTTCCAGGGTGTCTCTACCTGCCTGAGTGTCATCCAGACCTGGGAGGATGGACTTTCCTTTATCTGCACGTTCCTGGCCCCAGGCTATCCAGCTACCATGAAAATACAAACCAGTGGCTAACAGAAATGGTTATTACTAAAAGGTTTCTTGCTACATTACTTTTTCTACAGACTCTCATTTTACACTGAAACAGCCACCTTTCCAACACATGCATGCACACTCAGTAAGCTATGAAAGTACAACTTTATTACCATGGATTTACCTCAAAGGGCAAAACTGAGACAAAAATCAATTCAGGTTTGCTGACAAAAAGCAAAATGCTAATACTGGTGTTAGGGAATCAAAATGTCACTCCTTAGCACCTGCATGAATATAAATAATTCAATTTTTTACATAACATTTTTATTTCTTTTGCTTCACAGCTACTTTGCAGAGCAGCTTAAACCCTTCTAAGGCTGGCCTCAAACCAGTTCCTGCCCTTTTCTGTGCCAGATGTGCTTTCAGGTTTGAGAGTCAGACCCCCTTTGCATTAAAATTCATTGACTTTGAATGACTCCTTTAATTTTGTCATCAGTTCAGTAATAACCCTGAGGTTTAATGGCTTCAGATCCGTGTGTGTCATATCAAGTGGATGGTCACAAGTGGAAACTTGGCCCTGCCATTTTTAAACCTAAAATCATCAGTCTTTTGTACTTCAATTACTGTCACAGCCAGACTGTACCAGAGCACAGTACATGCTTGGATGCCCATTTCCCAAGGTAGATATTTAGCAGTTTCAACATGCAGTTCGTTCACTTGCTCAGGATATGAAACAGCTCTGGCACCTCAGCTCCAGCTGAGCATCAAAAGGGAATTAGGCACCTAAGTCATTTAAGCATGTCTGTAAATCCTACAAAGCTTCCGTAAGCATCTTTCCCCATCCAAATACTATTGGAAATCTGTGTTGTAATGTAGATGTGAAGTAGAAGATGCATAAAGATCTATAAGTACTCTAACTGTTAGTGCTATTAAAGACTTACAAGTGGCTATGCTGTTCTATACGCAGGGCTCATTAATAACAACCGGATGTGGGATGAGGCTTGAGTTCTAATGCAACAAAAATCATACAGAAAACAAATTTGTGTGTGCAATACTGGATTGTCATTATTATCCTGGCCCAAGCCATAGGAAAATCTTCAGCCTTATCTGAGAAACCAACGAGACTCCAGGAGAGCCAGCTCACAGAAGCACTAAACATTTGTAGCTCTTTTTTCGCCTGGTCCTGATGGCCCTGCAGTGGGAGCTGGGAGCACATCATCTCTGCAGTGGAGGCATTAAACTCGGCTGTGCTCGCTCTCACCATTTGAACTCTTTCAAGGGGAAATGTGCTGCTGTGATTAACTGGGGTTATTAACAGTGCTCAATGACTTGTAATGCCATTGGTAATCAAACAGGTCTCAAAAAGTGGAAGAAGAGGAATTGAGCAGAATTAAAATATACAGAGTGCCTACAGCCTGCCATCCCAGGTCAGTGACGTGCCTGCGCCTACAGCCTGCTATGTATATATAGAAATTAATTCACTGACTGCAGATGCACAAGATGAGGATGGAATACGATTCCAAATGTCTTTGCTTAGAAGACATTCAAGTAGTCAAGCATCATTTTAATGTGGAAATACTGCTGTCATATAAATCACTGACTTCAGGGCCAGGAGTATCTCTAGAGATCTCAAATCTCTTGATCCGCTCTGAGGTAGCAGCAAATACACCAAACCCAATCCTTACAGATACCTGCCTGACATGGTCTTGATGCCTCTGTGCCATACTTAACCTTCTCTCTTCTACCAAAAAATGAAGTAAATGCACTCAATCCTCCCAGTATTTCATATTTTTTGCCTCTTTTCCTCCTATCTCTTTTTTCCTCCTACTCTTCTTTTTTTTTCAAGTTTTTTTGCAATTTTCTTAAGTATAGAACCCAGAACTGGCTCCAGTCCTTCACCTGAGGAGCAGAATAACAACCTTTCCTCTTAATGACATCCATTCAGAGCCAGACTGCAAAGCACTTTTTTTATAAAGAGATTCCCAAGCAATCTTGACTCATGTTCAATTTGTGGTCCACTGTAAGTTCCTCTTTCTTTCCTGCAGTGTTGCTGCCTTCCATATTTTTCATACTTTATCGGTGCACTTAAGTCTTCTTTCTAGAGCGTAACTCATAAGAAACTTGTCTTTACTGAATTCTGCTCTATTGATTTTCAGTACTTCTCCCATGTATCAAGATGATACTTTAATTCAGGCTATATCCTTCAAAGTGAATCCCAATTTGGCATAAACCACGTATTTTTTCTGGGAATACAGTCTCCTCTCACATACACCATTAATGAAAATGTTGGTTTAAATCAAACTCAACACAAACTGCTCAAGACTCCTCAGAGTCTGCAAATACACCACCCACAGCACACAGAGTTGCAACACACTGCAACACATGCAGAGTGAATTCTTTAATTATGCATCCTGCCACCTTACATTAAGTTAATCCAGCCCCTCTTCATCCAGGGGTTGGAGGGGTAGGAGGGGTAGGAGGCAAAGAAGGGGTAGAAGTTCCTTGTGAAGAAGTCTCAGAAGGTTCACTGATACCACAGTTCCTCACAATCCCGTTCCTTCACTCTGACCTGTCAGCTCAGACAGCTGCTCTGGCTCAGATGGCAGGTTTGAAATGAAATGAAATGCTGTAGCATCTCCTGTGCTTTATACTAAAGCAAGACCAGGGTCCTGGAAGAAGGGAGCAGAGCTCATCACCCTGCATCCTGCAGTCACTGCACAGATGCAGTGGGTCTGAGAGCCTAAGGCCTGGGTTTTTCAAATTTACATGCTTTTCAGATATATAACTCCTTTCTGTTCAGAAATACAAGTTTAGGCAGTTAATAATGGTAACTGCAGTGTGGAAAAATCAGGGTAAGTCTATAAAAATTGGATGGACTTTCATGCAGCTAATTCTTTATACAGCATTTTTTTTCCTCTGCTTTTCAGCTGCTTAATAACTATTTCCCCTTGGAACAGCCCCTCTGTGTCCTTGCTTTCTCTTGTTTTTTTTCTAACCCAACTTCAGTTAAATCTTCCCAACTCAGCCCTCACCCTTTGAGAGAGGGTTTGAAAGCTGCCTAGCTAAGTGATTTGCTCAAAGTGCTCTGTTTGACAGAGGTGGGCTATGAGAGCTGGGAGGAAGGGCAAGCCCCGAGGGGAAGCAGCAAGCAGGTCCTTGGAACCAGTTCAGATTTTGTTAATGAGCCTGGCAGGTAAATGGAAGGAGCCAAGAGCCTATTTGGCTTATCAGCAAGGACCCTTTCTAACCTCTACTTAATTAGCTTCTATTGATTTTCAGGATAAGAAAAATTTCTATGAGATTCTGAGCAATTTTAGGGGACATGCTGGACTGATGAGAAATTTGGATTCTTCCCCACTCATCACCTAAGATTCCTCTATTTGCATTTTTTTCTCTCCTTGGCTCAAGTTTCACCTCTTTCCAGGGCTGAAGGCACAGGTGGCAAGCAGGACTGGAGACATCAGAGAGACATGTTCTTGAGAGCTGTGTAAGAGGAATCTGGGTGAGTTTCAGGCCCATGCAACAGGCAGTATGCTCCTGTACCCAGCCCATCCAGGTCTGTAGATGGACTCGTGTCCAAATTTCTGTAGCAGAGCCAGGCTGCTGAGCCTGCAGAGCCCCTGGCCCCCTCGCCTGGGCTGTGAAAGGTGCTCCTGTGGCTCTGTCCCACCATGGCAATTAGCTGTGTGTTTCTTCAGGTCAGGGTCCTTGAAATAACCTGAGTGCCACGGTGAAGCCCAAGGCTGATGGTTTTAGAGCAAGGGATGAAGGCCTGCCTGCCCTGGGTTATATGTCAGCGGGATGTGAGAGGATACAAGACCTGCCAGGATAATTTTGGAGGACTGCACAAGGATTGAAAGAAACCACTCCTGTCTGACAGCTCCTTCCTCTGTTCTGCCTCCTGAAGAGCTGTCAGTACCCCAACAACCTCAGGGGAATCAGACTGTTGACTCCAGAAACTAGTCTGGGAGTAAGTTACCATGCATCCAATGCAAACAGATGGGGAAACATAGCCAGGAAACACCAGAGAGAGCAAAACTATCCAACACACAGAACAGAAGGGTTGGCAGATTACCTCAATTCTATCTGCTGGAGAGTATTTTTTTGTCTACTCTGAATGGACAAACTACGAGATGAGAGGAGAATACTGGGAGTAGGTTAGTTAGCTGGTTGTCTGGTAGTTACTGTGCTTTGTTTTCTTACTAACACAAGAAAGCTGATTCTTGCTGTGTTTGCCATACTGATAATGAGAGAGGCACCACAAATGATTGACTTTTATGAACTCCAAAGCAAGGATTGATATACAGTAACAAAAAATAAAAAGACAGAAGAGGAAGCTAATACATGCTCTGTTCATTTACTTGACATGAGTAGTTTGGTTTTTAATTATGCATGCTGCTGCCTCACAGGGTGCTGGGGACCATTTCACCACAGCTTATTCTACAAAGTGATTTAATTCTCAGTAACAGGAATTCTCACTGCTTCTCTACCACGGCTGCTAAATCCTCATTTTGAGACTGAAACAGGAACTATCACTGGCATATGAGTGGACAGGCTCTGTGGAAGTCAGGGAAAGACATACAGGTACTCACATGTGCTACATGGGCACTCATGTCACAGGGGCTGTAAACCCAATTAATTGATCAAACCAACTTCAGCCTCTAAAAATTTCCCTTTTTAAGAGCACTAAAACATGTATTTGTGCAGGCAAACACATATTACAATGCCTCTGTTCAACAGAAGTCTTGCAGACTTTAGCAGTAGATGAATTATACCAATGAACCTAAGATGGCAGAGCTGCAACCTGAGAGCCCTGCAGTCAGAGGAGAGCAGGGATCCTGCTTCTCATCCTCCACCAATCTGAGTCTTCAGCTGGGCCAACAGTGCCTGAAGCCAGGCACTGACTGTCTGGGCAGAACAGAAGGAAAAACATGCTCTTTGAGCTTTTGATGATTTTTATCATTATCTGCAACTAATATTTGGGTTCTGTTGAGACCAAGAGGATATTGATTACTGAATCAAGGGCAGGGGAGGAAGGGAAAAATAATTTCAAAAATCTAGTGACATGATCATTTCAAATCACTTCCACCAGGCGCTGTGCTAATGAAAGATGGAGCAACCAGTTGTGCAGAGCTCAGCTCAGTATTGATCCTGACAGATCAGAAAATCCTTTTCATGTCTAAAAGGGCACAAACTGTCAAAAACATCAAGGACTTCTTCAGACTATATTTCCCCATTTTTATTTGCCGTCAGGGAGTCCCAGTTAATATCTGCATTGGATACAGACAAGTCCAGACACAGATGATTTTTTTGCATGCAAGTTCTTTTACTATACATAGGAGTTGCCACATCAGATATGACCGGGGGGTTTCCAATAAAACCTCCCCTCTCAGAGCAGCACAAGCTGCTTCAGAGACCGTGTAAGTGCTCCCACCAAGGCATTAGAGGCGGAACTTGCCTCAATGAAAATTTCCTCTGTAGCCTTAAAATTTAAAGGTTGGATTAAATAAAAAGTCACTGAATCAATTCACCTCCTGGGGAAGCCAAATCCACAGGCATAGCATTTTTGAACCTCCATGTCCTAGCACAAAGCAGTTCATTGCAGAAAAGGAGATTGAACTGATGCATAAAAAGGTAATAGATTTTTAAGTAATAGAAGGGAAGATAATGTGGCCTATAAAGGGCCATCATAAAAAATGTCACACGCTGACCAAGGATGGAAAATGACACTGGCACGTTTGCCCTGACATGTCACAGCTGAAAGGACAAAACACAAACAAAAAGTGAAGAAATGTTACCACTCCATCAGACCCTGCTGTTTGTGTCCACAGGACCGTGACATGGCTCCATGTGGATATCCCCACTGCAAGGCAACCCTGATCCTGCAAAACATGATCTGAGAGGTTCTCCCGAGAAGGAGTGGGATGGCTGGATTAACCTCGAGCAGCATGTTTGATGTGCATGGAAACCCTGCCAAGGCAGCCTGTCACTTATTAAGAACATTTGTCAAGGTTGTTAAACAACCTTGACAACAAACCCGGAGGCAGCAGCAGCAGAAGGGGGCCTGTGACACTCCCTGGATCTGCTTTATTAAATGTAGCCTCATTTGATTCAAACATCAAATGAACTGGCTGTGATCTCTCCCATCTGAGGGCTGATAAGAAGGGTTTCAGAATCACAGCCTGCACAGGTGGCTGGATGTCTCCTGTGGGAAACCTTCCCAAACCCTCCCTGGAAAACACCTACACATACTAGCAGGGGTCTGTGCTTATTCACAGTGCCTTCAACTCTCTCCCTCTGGCCCCCCATGAGTGGCACAGAGGCTTTGCAAGGAAGATCCTCCATCCCTTTTCAGCCTTTCCATCAGCAGGTGAGGACAGAACAAGGGCAGGTCCCCAGATGTGCTCTCCAGGTTGGACACAGCCAGGATGGATTAACTTGGCAAGAAGGGAGGTCACACGTGGAAATGCCTGAAGTGCCTTCTCCATGACTGTACACCTGCCCTCCTGTCCCCAACCTCACCACAGCCAGCCCTGCCTGCCTGAGAAAGAAGGGTTTGAGTCTGACCTGGGGACCTCCACAGTACATTCACACCTCGTGTTCTCAAACAGTTCTTTGGTGAATCTAAAGAATGATAAATAAGCAAAGCATGGCATTGCCTAAAAAAATTTCCAAAGCTCAAAAGAAACTTCTACCATTGAGAAGTGCTTCACAAAAAGGAAAATATGTGTGTGTTGGAGAGGGTTCCAGTGGGACGTCTGTGGTGTGGTTTGGGTTCTCTAGCAGAGACTGGGCACCCCAATCTCATCAGCTGTCCCCAGACTCTCATGCTCGTGTAACACCAACAGCTCTGTGGAACAGAATGATTTTCCAGCTACCTCTTATCACTTTGCTATTTGAAGTCTGGAAATCTGCTCCATGACAGGCAGGACAACCCCACACAGGGAGGAGATGGTCTGGGCAAAGACCTAAGCTGACCTACTCCCTGGAAGAGAGGGAGAGAAAAATGGGAGATGAAAACAGTCCTGAACATGAGAATAACTGGACATCAGTCCCAAAGGATTATCCTAATCACACAGCTCCTCCTCAACACAGACTGTTAATTAAGATTATATATTTGGTTACTTTTCCTTATCTTTTTTCCACTTAGCAAACAGCTGCTGGCAGTATCTATTAAGTGGTTCCCCCAGCTTTACTTATGCTTTCAGGTTCTCTTCATAAACGTATCACCAGCAAATAAGGAATAGTTACCTGCCCACTGACACTCAGGAAGACCAGGACTCAAAACATATGTGATATAGAATACATGAAGTAATCATTTTCCTCCAGCAATATAGGGTAGGTTGAGAGTTAATTAATTCACAATTCATAGAATTGTTTGCAGTGTAAGGATACATTCAGCTTTTGTTTTTATTAGGGATTGATAAATATTGTAACAACAGGAGGCTGTCATTGGTTTAATTAACAAAACTTTGCTATCGTGTTGGTGCACATAGACATAGTTGAGCTGTACTTCTACAAAATTCTGGGCATTACTGTGGATTGGCTCACTATATGAGCTCAGTTCTGTTCACTTGCATTTGCCTGTCCTTGTTTCTCCTCTCAAATACAGCCTGAATGGAACCATTTTCATCAACTACAGACAAGGAAATCAATGTAATATAGAACGCATGTGAATGATGACTGAGGAATTGTATATTTTATGAACAGAAGAGGCGGATGTATTTTTCTAGATAAAGGATCTGTCTGCGTTTGGAACATCCTGTTTGGGAGAGAACAAGAGCCACTAAATAATATTCAGTCAAAATGTTCTGAGCTTTGGTTTGAATTTATATAAAAATATTGTTTCTTTATGCAAAGTTTGAACGTGATGTCTCATTTCTATCCTCTGCAGTCATAAAATTAACACTGTTATTTTGGCCTTTGGCATCATCTATTATGTCCTTTAAGTCTGATCTTTTACAGAAACATTTTGTGGGACTCTGGGTGGATATTCCGTGAATCTGCATCTAAGAAAAGTCAATGACATAGTTATTTGTAATCATGAAAAGTAGACATGAAGAACATGGTGTGTATCCTAACCCACCGTTTGTTCCTAGGACACTTTGATGCCTCGTTAAAGGTGAGATCAAAGCACCTTATGTCTGTCTTCCCCACTCTGAGACACATTCCTTCTTTAGATCTCTTACCCATTTCTGCCCAGTTAAACCACTGTAGTGGTCACAGTGGGTAAACCACAGCCTCCATCAACCACAGGAGTTGTAGGCCAGGTCAGACCACAAGGGGAACCAGCTGGCTTTTCTTAGATTTGTGCCTATCATTCCTGAAGACCTCACACATGCCAACTTTCACCCTGGCAGGGAACACCCGTGTGCAGATAGGTGTAGATCCACCACAGAGCAGAAAGGCCTCTAGGAGAAGTGGGATGACCTTCAATCAAGTTTAACAGGCAGCCAGATACAGAAAAACCTGCAGGACCCTTCTCACAATGCAGACAGGGCTAAAAATAAGAGAGATTAAGGACTTCTGAGGGCTTTTCCATCCCCAGCCATGCCGAAGATCAAAGGCTGAGCTATCTCCTCCCTGGGCAGGAAGAGGAACAATGTTCATGTCAGTGATGAATCAGCCATGAAAAGAGATACTGTTCTGTTTTGCTAACCTTTATTATGTATGTATGAGGGGGAAATGCAGGATGAAAAATTACTCTGCTTGACATACAACTAAATAAATATCTTTGTGTTTAAGAAGTTTTTGCTTCCTTTATGCTTTTAAGCTTGGACAATGTAAAACTAGCCAGAGTGTATCATGACTGGAAAATGTTCCTGCAATGAGTGATGAATCTAAAATAATGTTGTGAATGTCAAATTGCCAGAATTTTAGGGGTGGCTGCAAGAGAAACCTGCAAAAACAGGTGCTACACAGCTGGACCAAAGTGCTGCAGAAATCTTGGGGTAGAGTATACAGGGAGTCTACATTTAAATACTTCAAATGAGAACTATACAAATTCTGTACAGCAGCACGACATATCTCTCAGTTTACACTTGATCACTATCACTATAATGGAACAGCAACTCTTTAAACATCCTTTGCATTCTCCAAGAACTCAGATTTCACTCCTGTCTGCTCACTTCCCCCTTATATTTCAAATCCAGGAGCATGAACTGAGTACAGATGGATGCGTGCAAGCCAGCTGCTCCAGTTTTGGGGGTTGTTGAAGAGTGACCCAGTGAAATGTGAATTTCCATCTCTCAGAAGTGAGAAGCAGGAGGGCCCTTCCCATCTGACCACAGTGCCAAAGCCACAGCAGTTCCACAGGAGGCCCCACCCCACCGTGCTGGGGGATAGAGATGGTGTGAAGGGCAAGGGGAGTCAGGTCCAGCACAGAGCAGAGACATAACCAGGACAAGTAGGTTCCTACTAAGACCATTTGGGGTAAGATTTTTCCCACATATTAAGTAAAACAAGCTCTTCACACCTCTTCATCCAAAAGTCCATAGCAGTTTGATTCAGTCCTTGTGCTCTGAACGTCTCCTTAAACAAGGAAACTCCAAATCCAATGGCTGGATCAAGCCTCAGGAAGAGAACTGAATCACTGATTATTCAAACTAACTTCTTTTACCCATTTGAGGTCATCAAAGCTTTTTTCTCCTCCATTTTGTCCATTCACTTGAATGTTTTATATAACTCTCATTTTCACCAAGTGGGAGTTCTAGGCTCTTTATGACTTCTTTTTAATCTTGCATTTTAAATAGGAAAGTAGTTTTAATGGAGAACTGGGATTCTTGGCTGTCAGCGGATGAGAAGGAATAGAGCACCCAGAGGGGCTGGTAAGATGGAAATTCAGGGAGAAAACACATGTCCCATCCCCAAGGATCAATAACTGGCAGTAATTCCAGTGACTTCCAGGAGCAGTAAAACATCTCCTGAGACCTCTATGAAAATTACAGGAATCTCCTGTTATTTGGGCAGTGGCATTCACATGTATGGCATTACACACATGTACAAAGAGACACAGGACCCAAACCACAGTTTTTCCTGCTCCAAGGCAGGGAGGGGAGCTGGCTGCCCTCCAGGCTCCGCAAGAAAGACTGATGGGGTGGTGTAGATCCTTGCCAACACTTGCTGTGTGCCAAAGGCATGGCCAGCCCACCATGGCAAGTGTCCTGCTGCTGGGACAGCACTCCACTCTTGGTTTAACCTCAGAGGGAGAGGGAGCCCCATGCTGAAGAGAGAAAAGTCTATTGCAACAGCTTCTGCAGTAAAGGTAATTCCAAATAATAAATAACTTCTGCAAATTGTGTGCCACTTTAGTGATGCTCTGCTTGGTAATTTATACCAGGGACTGCTTATAGGGTGATGAAAGATTAATGGCTCCAGTTTGTTGAGGCCACACTTCAGGATGTGTCTATTTGCCTCTCCAGGCACCAGCAGAGGCCATTTCTAGGGAAGACAACACTGTTCCTCCACAACACTCAACGTGTTTTTGTTTTTCCATGTTTCTATCTTAGCCTTGACTTAGATTCTCTGTGCACAACACTGTCCCTTCCCAATACCATCAGACAACTGGATCCACAGATAAAACTGGCTTTTTGCCACAAATACAAAGAAAATATAGGAAGTTCCCTTTATTCTCGAATTTCCATAGGGGAAAAAAAAAAAAAGTCTTGAAATAGGCAAGGATGAGTTGCTAAGGGAAGAAGAGGAAAGTAATCCTAAAGAGTATTCCAAACTGCATTGTTTAAACTTACATTTCCTTGACATGAAAACCCAGAAAAAACCCATTGAGCTAGTTTTCATTACTGACAGCCTAATATTGATTTTAGCTTAATTCTCTATATGTAAATGAAGTAATTAAAATCTTCCATTCTTTGCAATTAGTCTTTTATTGTATTTTTCTAATAAGCCAAGCCTTTGAGTCCAGCAAGAGTAAGAGGTGATGGATAGGAAAGATGAAGGAGTTTTATGCTTCAAATGCTTCACTGAAGTATCTCAAACAAACTGAGGTACAATGAGATCCAACTATAAATCCTCAGCCACGTCTCAAAGGAGTACGATCTAAATTAGTTTAGCAGCTCTTTTTCCATCCAAAAATTTTGCTTTTACCTTTCTTTCACCTTTCTCTGCAGCCTTAAGAAATATAAAATGTTGCACAAGATTTAGTTGCAATAATTCTTTGGATCCAAAGAGGTGGTGGATGCTGAAGAATCAAGACATAAGACAGTGGAACTGAACCAACAGCCTTGTTAGGAAAAGTTTCTTCTTCTGGAAATGTCTGGAATGTTCTCAGTTCAAAGCAGAGTGAGATATTGATGTATTAAGCAGTCAAAAAAAAATCAGGAAGGGGAGAAATGAAAGTGGAATCTGTCATAGCAGAAAGGACATTTTCAATCAAATCATAATGTTATGACATATCAATGTCAAAATGAAAACTTTGTTTCACTTCATCTAATTGAAATATTGTAACATCTCATCAATTTGTCATTCTCCCTTCGAAAAAGCCTAGTCCTGTGAAACTCAGATTTGCTGACTAGGAAATGTATTAGATAATTGTTGAAGTGGCTGCCTGCACCACTGCTCTGACCTGTGGCTTGCCCTGAGCACAGCTGGACACGGCACTGGGGCCTGTAACCTTCAGATTGTTTCAGTTTTCATGGGCCTGCTTAAACTGCAAGCTTAAAATAGACTCTTGCACTTCTGCAGCATCTTTTGTCCCAACATGCCTCCTAAATTACACACCTTCTAATGAAATGCATCCCTGCTGGATGAAACATGACAGTAACACATTTGTCTATGGTGTGGTCACTTGTACCTTCTCAGGCCATTTACAGTGGAAGGTGAAGTGCCAGCTGATCAGAAACATGTTGAACATCTGTATAAGCTGAGACAAGAGGGCGTCTTTGTTTTCATCATACCCAGGATAATATAATTATATTCCATGAATGTGTTGTATTCTATTTGTGTCCCTTGCTAAACCCAAGGCTGCCTGTAAAACGAATGGAGCCTGTGTTAATATTGTATGACACAGAACATTAACGACAGAGAGAACAATTTCAGTGCATCCTATACGGACTGATTTGGAGATAAAGTTCTCAAAAGCCAGTCTGGCAAATACAACATCCTTTTAGTGTGTATTGTAAAAGGGCAATAAATTACAAACATCAATATGGATAGTAGAAATCGGAGCCTGTGGGGCAATCTTGTACTGAATTAAAACAAATATCTCCTTGACTACAGCTGAGGGAAACAGCAGTGGCATCATATTTCATTTTAATAGACTGCAGAGAGGTTTGCCTGGGGAGAAATCAAAGTGACTTGATTATCCCATCGTGTTAACTAACATCTTATCACACTCAGGCTCTGCCCCTAAACCAATTTAAAACCCTGCTATAAGAGGTTTTCAGAAGGGAGATCTGGGCTAAAAAGCATTAAGAATAACCCCTCTGCTTTTACCCTTTATCCCATGGTGTTACAAACAGATGTCCAGGTAGCTTTAGGTTCTGTAGCAGAAAGAGGGCAGAGGAAAGGCAGTAAAACAAGGTATATGCATATTTTATATGCAGGACTTGATGCTGGTAGCCGGAATTCAATCAAAGTTCTGTTGCTCGGGATCCTGTGAGGACCTGGCTGCAGAGTTTGACCAAGGTTCTGTCCAAAACCCTGCAACATCTTTGACTAAAGCTCTCCACCACCTCTTCCTGATACTTTTGTTTTGTGTCTTCTGACTTCCTTCCCCTCCAAGCCAATTGCAAGCCCAGAGCAGAAAATGGACTTAGGCAACCTCTCTGCTGCTCATCTGCCTACCTGCCTGATGCACAGACAAACCACTCTGCCTTTTAGTTCTCAGGGGCTTGTGACTGAGATTCACAAAGTGGTGCAGCTGCACAGGCTGGGCTAGTTTCTCCAGGATCCTGATGGACCTTTGCAGCAGGAGGAGCCAAGAAGAACTCTGCTTCTCCTCTGTGCTCAGCTGGCCACAGAAGCAGACATCCATGGAGGACCAGCTCACTGTTCTTCAGTGGAACTCCCCATGCCATTCAGTTTTGATGCATTTGTATGACAAAACCCAAGGAAGAGTTTTGTGATGATGAGAAGCAGTAAAAAAAGATATTGTTAAAAAAAATTAGCATTTGAGAATCAGTTTTAGAGGACAAAAGGCAGTGTTATGGGTTGATATTTCCCTTCAAGAAAGAAAAAAAAAATAAGTGAAGGAGAGAGAAAGTTTTACACTCTCACACACAGATTTTTCATACCCTGGCAATCTAAAACTCAAGAAATGAGCTTCTCCTCACAAATTAACATCTTCACTTGTCAATTTTTTCCCCCAGAAAAACTTCACTTTTTCAGACAGCTCAGTTCCTTTTGCCACCTGCAGCAGCGAAGGCCAAATGCATGGCTAGTCCTGACTTTGAGGGAGCAGGAGGGAGCCAGAGCACAGGTGGTTCCTCCATGCCACATCCTGTCAGCTCATGTACAGAAAAGACAGGGTATGTGCCAGCTTCCATCACCATCTCTCTATACATCTATTTTGGTTCTTATGCAGCACTCATAACCATGACAACTGCCTGCCCAAACTATCAGACATATGCAGAAGCTGTCTGGTTGTCTTGGCAGCGATGTTCCCAAAGCGGAGACCAGCGGAAGGAGAGCCCGGGCTGAACTGACTGAACCTCCCTGCACAGCTCATCCATTGAAGGAGGAAAGAGGTTGGAAACAGCTCTGCTTTTCCCACTGATGTTATCCCACTGCAATGCTGGGTCCCTGTGGCAAGAGGCAAGTCCTGAGCCACTGTCACAGCAAAGCACTTCCAGCACGTCTGTGCAGCCTTAGCTCGGCTTATCACCATGACCAGGATGACTCATGGAATCTCTTCCTTGCAGGATGTTTTGGAAAATATGGGAGCAGGCCAGGACCAAGGTCTCTTGACAGTAATTGGAAATGGGGAAGTACCCTATATTAGGTCTCATCATGATCTCTAGGAGTTAGCAAATGCCTTAAAGCTCAAAGCATTTCCATAGTATCCTGTGGTACATCACTGAGGAGTCCATAGCTCTTCCTTACTCCAGCTCGTAAGATGAAGATGGACTTGTAGAAGAGCCTGCAACATTCTCCCTGCAGCCTCAGGCAGCTCCCCAACTGCTGTGAACTCACAGTCCCTTCTCTTTGCTACAGCCATTGCCCCTCTTCTACTATCACATTTTCACACACATCCTATTGGAACATCAAAACTCATATTAAGTCAATATTATCTGTAACAAGGCAGAGCAAAGGCAACTCAATAAACTGTCAAGAAACTGAGCAAGGAAGGCTCTTCATGACTAGGAGGGATAAACTTATTTTGTCCCACACTTTCTCTTCCACCTGCTGAGCAAGGATAGGCTAAACTGACATATGGGATCCAGGACTGATTGGTTCAATACGCTTGAGAAGAGGACACAGGTATGCAGGAGGACACCTGTTGGGAATGGATTCCTTCTACTCCTGGCCCCATCACTGGGAGAAATGAGAAATTGTATCTTGCAAGCCTTAGATGGACTTGATAAATGGCCTGGAGTTGCTATCCTGGAGGTTCTCAGTTAGATTTGCTGGCACAGCCTATGCTGTCAGGGAGGACATTTTAGAAAATGGGATGGTGATCCATCAGTTTGGCACTGCCACAAATTTCGCTCAAATCCGAGCTGGGGGGTGGAAGAGTGGGCCAGGCAACGAGGCTGAGGTGTGACAGAGCTGGGGACTACCCGCACACAGCACGGGTTTTGCTGCACACACATCTTGGGAGCTGCTTTCCACTTTGTGATTATTTTCAGACCCTTCTGAATACAGAACAGACCCAGGGCGTTAAGTACCAGGGTACTCCTGGTGTTTTGCACTCTCTTAGGTCCCATTTATCTAATGGTGCTCATCCGTGCAGTGCTGATGCCTCAGAATTACATTGCATTACCAAATTTTGCTGTTGTAGGTGAAACTATTATTAAGGTTGTCTGACAAATCCCGTGATAACTCCGTTTTCACACGCTTATAACTTTGCCAAGTTTTAACCATTAAACTGATAATTTAAACTATTTCAAAATGAATTCACCTGGAAACTCTCAGCGATGACAGCTCAGATATTTACAGGAAAAAATATAAGAAAAATATGTTAATTTTGGTGAAGTTTTCCCATAGAAACATCCCTTATCCTCATTCTTCAGAGTAAAGAATATTCACCCAAGCTTTAGCTAAGCTGATGATCTGTGAAAATGAGCAGTTCACACATGAGTACAGGGGAGATGTGCTATAGTTCAAGAGCTGTTATTTCCTACTGATTCCGTCCAAACTGAATGCATTCCAGTGAACAAATTCCTGGCAATTTCAACTCTGGATGGTTACAGGCTCTGCCAGGACTGCTTTGAATTGACAGCAGAGAGATTTCTTTTCATCTATCTTCTCTGCTGGATCCTGACAAAATGGATGAGTTGGCCAATTTGAATACAAATGAGAGAAAGTTGGACCACCAACCAGAGATACAAACGGAAATGTGGGAAAAAGAAGGCAGGAGGAGGCAAGCTAGGACTGAATGGGCAGGGATCAGTAAGAGGAGATACTAAGATTATTCAGTTTCAGAGAGTAAGATGAAGGAAGATTTAGTATAGACTCTAAGGACAAGAAACCAGACCAGTGGGCAGACAGGGCTGCGCTGGAAGGGAAGACCACTGTCTCCCTTACTCCGACCACTAATGCTTTCCATAACTGGAGCACTTTCCCCAGGAGACACCTGAACAACCCCATCCCAACACACCCTTCTTTCTGCCTGGTGGTCCTGGGGACTTGCTCAAACTCGTGATCCACTGAGTATTTATTTACACAAAGTGGAAGTGTGCAAGAAAAGTACCAGGTCCCAAATTCTGCTGTTTCACACAATCTGCCTGGAGACGCAAGTCTGGACGCTCTCAGTAAACAAGGATCTACCTTATCCTGCTAATGAGCTACTCAGCAAGTAGGGGAACACTCTCGTATGCTTCTCAAGATTCTGGTTTTAATCTAGTCTTGTAAAATCTTTTTTCATGTCAAGTAGAAGAAGAAATGAAGTGTGAATTCTCATCAATTCACAGAACAGCAACAGATATCAAAGATAAGAGGGAGACATCTTTAAAATTAGTATCTATTCACCTTCAAGAATGACAGTGAATCCTTACACAAGTTTCTGGGGAGGAAGTCCAGAATCCACACATTTGCCCACCCATAAAATCAAGTTAGGACAGAGCCCATCACTCCTGCTCACAACTCAGGACCTTACCAAGGTAACATCACCATGAACAGCTTCCTCCGGCAGAACAAACTTTGCCATCCAGCCCCTTACATACTCCCAACACAGAAAGGAACTGCAGAATACTTCCAGCTGAGCTTGATACCACAATTTCTGCATTTGCTGTCTTCATTGGCTGTTTTCCTACACAATTAACTCACCAGGTGGATATATTAGCAAGAGGAAGAAAAACAAACCCAGCCGACTTAAGTACAGTAAGTAGAGCAGGAAATCAGTACCCATAAGCTCAGCAACTTGCAGACTATTAATCATCAAGCCACAAGTGAGACAAAAACATCATAAACATCTGCATTCCTCAGCAAACAGTGAAGGAGCCACTGAAGACGCAAAGAGATGAGCAGGTGATTAACTTTAGCTTTGGGAAAAATTAAGCACTGCTCTTGGCAAGGGATGTGCCACGGGCACAAAGGCACTCGCTGGGCACCCAGGCGTGTCCTGGAGACACGGCTAGAAAAAGCCCCTTAGTGATACATGTGTTTAAACACAGGAACACAACTTCAGACATTAACAGAGGCTTCCATTGCAGTGGCTTTTGATAGCACCATGACCCATGGTTCATAATTTCCTTGCTTTTGTCTGTTCTAATTCACAGGCAGCATCCTACAGAGGCACATTTATAAACACTTCTCCAATTTTCAAAGGGAATACTTGCAGGGGTTTGGCCATTTATAATTTGCTTCTTTCAATGTCATTAATAAATTACTTTCATTTTAAAAAACAATCTCACCATAACTGGACTTTTGGCAATAAAAAATTACTGTTCTAAGACAGAGGTAAATTACTAGAGGGAAAGTACCCTCCCAGTTCACCATTGCCCTATTCCTGGCAATATCTCATCATCTCTTTCACAAGTTCATCAAGTTTCACTGTTAAATGAGTTATTGGATTGGATTCACTGCCAGGCAGTGACCATTTGTTCTTGTGCCAGCTTTGGCCTTCAGCATAAACACTGCTGGTATTTACCCCCTCGTGGTAATTTATACAGTAATTATAATGCATTTTCATCTTCCATTTTGCTGGGGACTAAACAAATCATTTGAAAGCAGATCATATGAAAAGATTCTCTTTGAACTTGCTCAGCTCAACCTTTTTTAATACAACTAAGACTGAGTGTGGTGATATTTTTAGCATTTCAGTATGTGTTGAACTCTCTATGGCTGATCTGTGCCTATTACAACTTGTGTGGTTATTTGGCATTTTCTGAGTTGCACTTCCCTACTGGTTCACAGTTTTATAGCAAACATAAGACTGCAAATTCTTATTACTAGGCCAAATTCTTCAATATTTACGTAACACAACAACTTCTTGTGTCACTGATGCTTCACCAACTCCAGCACCCCAGAATTACTCTGGTGTTTCCTACACAATGCTCCAGCTGCCCACTGCAGTGACAGCATCTCCCAGACCTGGCTTTCCACAAGCTTCCCTCAAACTCCAGCAGCTTTGCAGCCAGGACAGGCTCACCCTGCAGCACAACCTGTTGTCAGCTCCATTGCAGGGATCCTCCCTCCCTTTGCAGTCCTCTCTCCTGCTAATCCTGCCCTCCCAACTGCACTAGTAACACGTGTGGCATGACAGCAAATGCTCACTGAAATCCAGACAAATCAGATTTACTGCATTCCCTCTGTCTAGGAGACCAGTAACAGAATAATCTGCACAATCCACCTTTATTAAACTCAGGTTACATTTTATCTCCATCATTTCTTCCCTTTCTGGATTACACTGAAGCCAAAAGGATGAGCCTATACATGTCCATAATGTTTATTTTGCTCATTTTTAAACAAAATTCCCCATATTCCTCAGTATGAAGGACTTTTCCACGTTGCCTTTATAAAATGAGCAGATGTCTGTGTGTCAACAGACTCACGATTTGGAATGTCAGATCCTTCAGCAGTCTGGGGCACTGTTTCCTATTTAGATGCAATTGCTTCATTCTCATCCTAAACACTTTCTCCATCCTCTCTGCCAAAAGATTAGGTGATGAAGAGCACCATTCCTTCCGTTTACATACTAGTGGCTAAACAGCATTCCACTAATTGTTTTCCATTCTTCGTTCTTTTTTCTCTCACTTTTTTGTGTTTATCTCACTCCTCTCCATATTGGTAATTCTCATTTCTCCCCTATGCTTTCTGACCAAAGAGCAGGACCCTTCCTCACTGAATAACATTTTGCATTTTTATGGACTTCCTGCCTGCAAATATCCCATTTTATCTTTGTTTGTGGTTTTCTTTTCTCAGATTATTATTATTATTATTATTATTATTGGTTGTTGCTTTTATTTTTTAGATCTCTTAGATTAAATGTCCTTCCCTGGCAGGCTTTTCCTAGGTCTGGTATATCAATTCTACAGCTTTTTACCTCTCTCACCAAGAAAAAAAATCCAGGCCACTTTTGTATTCAAGTCAGGAGTTTTACAGCCCAGTTTGCCTCTATAACTAGTTTTCTTCACTTTTATGGAATAATAGATCTTAGTTACAGTTGAATGTTTAGTCTTCCATCTAATTTAAATTGAAACAACTCATGGTCTCTCAGCTGAAGGTTACTTTCTATGTCTAAGATTTCTATAATAATCTAAATACTTTGCAAATCTGCACTGCTTGTTCATAGTTTAATAACTATTTGGGAAAGAAATCCATGAATTATCACATCCTAGTAAATCTGCGCCCAGCATTACTAGCAGTATTTGTTCTCCAACATCTATTTGGAAAATGAAAATCTTTCAAAATGACATAATTTCTGATAGGTTTTATCTCACCAATAATGTGACTGAGATTTGTGGGTCTCAAATATGCCTTAATACAATGAAACACATTTTTTTTGTGATTGAGTTTAACCTAGAATAATTTCATCACAAAATTACAGCCAAATCTCATTAAAGCGGGCTGACTACATATCTCTGCACCTCTGCTTTCAGCAGAGCTCATTTGAAAAAATTCTGACAGGCTGTATCCTGCTTATTCCTGCTGAAAGAGGGAATTATTTTCCCAGTTAATTCCAATTAAAATAATTAAATCATGCAAGCTGTTATGCCCTAGCAAAGTTCTGTATGCAGAAGTGTTCCTGGTACCTTTGGCTGCTAAAACTGGGAATGAAACAGTGCTGCCAGGAGCAGAGGGAGAGGTACCCACCCCGTGACAGAAACCCCCGTGTGCTCCTGCTGCTGGAAATCTGCTCCGAGTTTCAGGACAAGGATTCCTGCTCTGTGGCACGGCCATTGATGCAGGAGCAAAGCAATCCAGTGTCCCCCTCTCCCCCAGTGTTCTGCATAACCCACTCCCATCAGGCTGACAGAGATTCAGACTGCCTCAACTGGAGCTGTGGTGAGTAATTCTCACTTTCCCCTGGTGAAAATAGAGCTGGGCTTGTCCATTCTGCCTTCCCAGGGAGATGAAGAAAGGAGGTGCTGAGGCATCAGCTTGAAACACGCTGCTGCATCTGTGCTGATGGGCTGCTGACAGGCTGGGACAAATCCTTGTGCACATCCCTACTGCTTTTTTCAGGTTCCCATGCGCCCTAAACAGAGAAGCCCTGTCCCCCAAAGGGGAGCAGGGGGTGTTCACAGAGCAGATGGTGCTGCTTCAAGCACCATGGTGTTTTCCCAAGAAAAGAAGAGGCACAGGAGGCAAGTAACAGGCAGCAAGTGAGGGGAAGAGTTAAAAACCCCAATTAATGGAGGCCACAGAGCCTGCACCCAGAGCGGGCACAAGGAGATCCTCACGACCTTCAGCCAGGAACAGAACAAAAGGAAAACAACCACATTCCCCTCCCTCCCACAATGGAGCCCAAGAGTCAAAAATCAGGAATACAGCACATGCAGTTCCTTTAATGAGCTGGGAAAACAAAAACATTGCCTAAGAGCCAGATGTCTAGAAGCTCCTTTAACTAGTAGATTTTAGGATCAGATGTACCTATCTTGGACGTCCACAATTAATCCAAAATCTAGTAGACTAGAATACATGCAGCACAAACCAGAGATGGTGCTTCCAGGAAAACCCAACAGGTACAAAAGCTGGGTTAAAAGAATAGTGTCACTGCTGAAATGAAAAGCTGCCAAGAGATCAGAGAATGGAGCTAGGATGGAAATGCTGCCAGCACCCTTCTTGCAGGATTGCTGCAGGCTCTCCTCAGATCTGTGACTGAAATTTACAGCAAATCCCAACTTCTTTTTCCAGAGAACATGCTTAAGAAGCTTCAGGGCATTTCACTTAAGCATCTTCTACTAATGGTTAATTTGTGAGACCGCCAGTTAATTAACACACACTCAATGGAAAGTAAAAGCTTTCTCCAGCTTCCAAATTACTTGTTCTTTGCAAATGAGAGGACTTTCTCTTCTCTCACACCAAAAAAGTTTCTTTTACAGGGGTATCAAGAGAGAGGGTACTACTAACCTCTGTCTTCCCATCCCTTGATTATGGGCCAGGTCAAAGGGGCACATCCCTGTGCAAGGACAGTGATTTCCATCACATACCTGTATTTATATCCACTACACACCTGGAAAGCTCCATTTTCCAACTAAAGTCACAGAACCAGTGCACTTCCTATGTAATTTGCAGTGTTTTATGTTCATTGCTGGTTTCCTGAAAACATCCCTCTTCTTAGCCAGTACAGCACATTACATGCTCAATTTTCTCCCTTAACAAATGCCAATAGCTTTTCCTCTCTTAACATATCCCCTCTAACTCAACCCTCAGCCCTAGAATTGTTCCTGTTTCTCTTCTCTGAATTCCTTCCAATCTCTGAGTCATAAAGGAGGATTTATTGGACAAAAGATCCACTTTTAATAATGCCTTCTGCTGTATAATTTCACTGCTGAAGCTAACTCAGGCACCTTCTGTCCTGTTGGACTGTGGCTTGGAACAATCCATGACACCACGTCTGGAGGAATTCTGCTGAAAAACTCACAGTAGCAGAAATGTCAGATACAAAAGGAGAAGCAACACCCATACAGAGAACTTGGGTGACTAGGGAAACCTGTCAAGAGGAAAAGCAGGGAGACACCACTACTATCTTTAGTAACTTTTACTTTGTATGTGGTCACAGGTCTATACACAAAAGTTAAACAATTGCAAGCCCTATGACCCCTGCTCCCTCAGCTAGGTGAACAAGTGAGAACAAACCTCAAGCTGTAATAAAAACTTACAGGTGGTTTCTGGAAGCCTTTTAATTACACTGCAGTTTCCAAATGGAACAAGACAATCTCTCTCCCTTCTCACTGAGTAAGAGCAACAAATGAGCTCCCTTTAAAGGCAGATCATTGAGAATGTTATTGCCTCCTTCTGACACGAGAGGGCAAATTAAGTGGCAACATTTTTATTACTGATGATCATCTCAGAGCTTCTGGAGTGCCTGGGAGGAGGGATGGTGCACACCAAGGGAAGCAATGCACAAAGGAACATGATATTCATTAAAACAGTGAGTATTGTCCAAGAAATGGGAATGCTGTATGGACAGTGTTGGGCAACAGGCAGCTGTACTAACTCCCAGACCACACAACCCTGGCAGCAAACATTTCTTAGCACAGAGAAACTGGTTTCTCTCCCATCCAGTCTGTTCAGACTGAATTTCTATACTGGCAATAATGACTAATAGTCCTTGTCAGCAGTGACTGATAACATGTCCTGGACGCAGACATCAGCCAAGAGGTGGAGATTTATTAGGCTGGTATTGAGTTGGACAGAGAGGAATATGGACATGGAGGTGATAGGTTTTGCATGACATAATGAATCTCTTCCACAACCCACTTTCTCATGCCCAAGTCTTCTCTGTCCTTCCTGTCACTTTCCTCCTACCTCTTACAAAGGAACCTATTAACACAAATGCAAGCATGCACAATTTTTGGGGGCAGGAGATTTTTTTATTGTTGTTTTTTTAATGGCAACCAGATTGTTCCTTCAAAACAACCACGACTTCCAGCAAGTTAATAGCTCCAGTCTATATCTGAGTGCTTTATTAAAACTGCTGTGCCTTCCTCTTTTTTTTAATCACCTAAAGGCTGATGCTGCAATACAAAAGACATTCACGTAGCATAATGTGGAAATAGGCCTGTATAATCCTAAAACACTGAAGACTGATTATTACCTCTCTTTCTGATTATTGGCTTCCCCAGTAAGTTTTGGTGGTCTTTGCAGATGGCTCTGAACCTTTCTGCTGGAATATTTATGCACTAGCTTATTGTAGCTAGCAGGTTTCTCTGCTGCTGCACTTCTTTCCCCTGGTCTAATCTCGACAATGTATTTGCATTAGCACTTTAAAGACATCTAAAGACATTGGATGGCTTTATTCTACTCTGTGGTCCCCTAGCTTCCAGAGCCAGGAAAACACTTCAGCTGAGTCTTCCAAACCATCTCCAGAGACATCTGCAGAGACCACTAAAACATACCAGGGATGCCAGGAATCAAAGAGGAAGGAAATCCCTCCAAGGAGGGAAACTCCACAACCTCCCTGGGCAACCTGTGCCTGTGCTCAGCCACCCCCACAGTAAAATAACATTTTCTGGTGTTCAGACAGAATCTCCTGTGTTTAGTTTTGTGCCCACTGCCTCCAGACCTGGAGCCAGTTGAAAAATCCAGCTCTGCCCACAAAGTTTGCCCTGTTGTTTCCTAGGTCACTGGGCTAATGCCCTCAGCACATGTGACATTGAGAGAAAACACTGTATGAAACATGATGAGACAGGAAAGAGAGTTCAATAGATCAGGCAGGAGAGTGACGCGTTTTCACCATGATTTAAAGTAAATTCTCAGTTTTTCCAAAGACCTTTTCTACCCCACTGCTCCTAGACCCTCTTGAACATAGGTTTCCTTCTGCTGGGGATCCATCTAGATGAGTATTTTGTTGCTGGCAGGGATCAGTACTGGCTGTACTGGTGAAAAGTTCACAACCACTGAGAGCCCTGAATCCATGGTATCCTTCACAGCCATCGTGTATTACATGAAGAATACTGTTTTAAACTTGCTAATACTCTCGTGGAAAATTTCAGAGATACTCAGACAGCAAGGTTCACCCTCCTTCTGAGATCTCTCAGTGGAGCTGTGCTTCCAAGGACTCACCTCGATGCTTGAACTCATCTCCTTGTCTCTCTTCTCTGCACACCAACCTTTATGACACTTTCACTGCCTCTAGGACCTGCTTTGCCCCACTGTGTGCCTACACCTAATTAGTTCCCTATTTGCTCTGCTCTGTCACATCACATGAAACTTTGCAGGTCCCTTCCAAACTGCTGTGAGAGGACAAGCAGTCACTCAGAATACACCATCCTCCGTACAGGATGGATGAAAACCCTCAGGTCCTGGCCCAATTGGTTCATTAAAATATTGCTCCAGGTAAAAATGACTCAACCAATTTTGACAGGGGCCTCACAGCTTGCCTTCCACAGAACAGGACAGTTCAGTCACACTTTCCATCTTGCAAGTGCTTTCTCAAACACATCTACAGGTATTCCAACACTAAAGGTGATGGGATATCCTTAGCAGAAAAGGATAACAAAGCTATGGAGGTACCATTTGTCTGGGCAATGAAGGTGATCTAAAAAAAACCAAAAACCTTGAAAACATGAAAATAATTGAATGGCAGAACTTCATTAGGAGGGCATATTTCATTTAGCTGAGGTTGAAAAGGGCATGGTCATTGAATTGCTGAAGGCTGAAAACATCCAGAAACACATTTCTCCTTCTCATTTATTCACCGTAATCTAAAGACCAGGTTAAATAAGTCCTCTTTTGCAGTCTGGACAGTTACTTTCTGCTGACTCTGCAGTCACACACTAAAGAACTATTCAGTGGCTTTTATTACCAGAAAAAAAAAAAAAAAAA
>VYXD01016832.1:15690-60608 GCA_013397195.1 Hylia prasina | reverse complement strand
AGGAAATTTTTAAAAAGGTATCTAATCAGGAAACAGCATCATTTCAGATGCTTTCAAACCATAAAAGACTGTAGAAGGGGAAGTAAAAACTGCAAATTTTTATTGGATTTGTGATTAATCCCACTATTTACTGAAAGAATTGCTTCTAAATCTTTATTTTTCTCTGAATATGTATATTTGAGGAGTCAAGGCTATTGTGTCCATAATGTATTAAGCTAATATGTTAGTACATTAACTGATATCTGAATGGGCAAGAGTCATATGTAAGCCCATTTGTTCAAATATGTAAATCTGGTTTGAGCCCTGAACATTTTTTTGTTACGACAGCCTCAGTGCTACAATTTACCTACCAAGCATGTACACTGTACTTGCTATGCAACTGTACATTCTGAGTAGGGAATTCGTCTTTGTCCTACTCAGTGTGGATTCAGCTTTGTACAGATGACAATGTAGTCCCTCTGAGCTATTCCTCCTTCCTTGCTCCAAACGTTTTTCAAAGGAAATGTGGTCAATATTTGCATTAGAACCAGAAGATTAGGGTCATCTGCGATGGCAGTTTTAAAAATTCCACTGCAGATTTGAGTGGTGGAAAGAAAGCAAGGAAGCAGCTGTAGCCAGACTGCACCGAGCTCACCATGCACCAGCAGTCATTGCATCATTGGCTCCATCACTCGAGGACTCTGTTTGGATGGTCAAACTCTTAAGCACAGCCATCCGTTAGCCCTGGGAAGATTAGACAGACAGATGGCTCCTACAGAGAGATGAGTTAGAAAGATGCAGGGAGGGATATTTTCACCACATGGATGCTGCCAAGTTTTGCAGAGCACAAGAGGTGCCCTGAGGTCTAGATCAAAAGCTAGTCCCCCAGGATCTTCTGAAGAAAACATTTCCTCAGTTCAGCCAACAACTTAACCAGAGGAGAAACCACAGATACAAGATTTCCTGTTGAATTGAGGATATGCTCATGTCCCTTATGACTTAAGTTACTGTATGAGGCACTGAACCAGCCCCAGAGATAACCAGCTTGAAGGAGATGGGTATGAACAGCTCCTGGCTCCCAGAGCTAACAATGCATGGAAATACAGCAACAGCCACTGCAGCCTTCCCTTAGGAAGTGCGTTTTCAGTAAAAAAAACAAAGAAGAAAAGCGAACAGAGAATCTACACAAGGCCAGCAACTTTAAAATGCACTTAGAATGTCTGTCAGCTTTTGTTCACTTCATGCAGGTTTCAATGACTCAAGATTCAAGAGTTGCAGGAGGGAAAGTCCATCATTGATAATTATACCAATCTTCACAGAAACTGTGAAACTGTTAACCATAAAGTATTTTACAATTTGAAGTGGCACAACTGTGATTAGATTATACCCAAGTATTTGAAGATATGATTGATGACTAGAGGCACAAAGAAAGGGGACACTGTGAAAGTGAAGATAAATAAAAGGACATAATGACCTAAAAAGTGCATGCTGCAGACTCTCTTGTGGGGTCTTTGGAAAGATGTACAGGCTCATTTGAGAACTGTGTGGCTGAAGCTTTTGTTGCAGAGCACAGAGATCTTCACAGCTTCCTCCTGCTGCCCTCAAGGCACCCACCACCCCTACTGAGCATGGCAGTCCTCTGCTGTAGAGGATAATGGTTTGATCTTTCCCAGGGAAAACCCTAGGATGGAGATGAGTTCATACCCCACCACAGATTTCAATGGGGTCTTACAGCTTGACTGTTTTGGTCTCTTATGTTCTAGAGACTTCCATGATTCAGTACCTTTAGAGAAAACTTTGAAAAGATCTCCTGGGTATAGAAAATTTCTTTCAGACAATCTCCAAACAGATTACAAGAAAGAGAGTCCTAAATGATGAGCACAAAACTGAGCTTTTGAAGTCTGTAAATAAAAGGGGAAAGAAGTGCAGGGCTGGTGCTTACTTTGAAATCCCACTGAAACCACAGGGAGCTGCAAGTATTTACAGCACCACTGGTAATGAAGTAACTAGGTGTCAGAACAGTGATTTAGCTGAAAAATACGATATCTAGCTTCTGGGTTTATTCTTTCAGGTGGTGTCAGGCCAATTTATTCCATTTGGGAGTCAGTGATTTCCCTACTTCCGTGCATCATTCCAACTTGACAAACCTGAAAACCAAGTGCTTCATTTTGCCTTTTTTTTAATGAATAATAGAGCTATCCCAAATAGAAGCTGCCTCCAAACATTGCTGAGATATTGTAACACTTTTTTGGTTGAGCAATGTGGGGCAAATAAGTCAAATAGGGATGGCTGGACTCAAGACAGAAACCCAGCTATGTCTGGAGCAATGTCAACCCTGGAAGGCTTCAGGTGTGAGAGGCTCATGTGAGCTCATCTCTTTCACAGCACTAACAACCTGATAGGAAAAGGACACGTGAAGGAGAAAATCTTCTGAGGTAAAGAACAGCACAAAAACACCTCATGCTGTCATGTAGTCACTCTCTTATCTACTCAAGCTCTTACACAGTGCCCTTACCACAGCATCCGAGTGCCTGTCAATCACCAACACACTTATCTCCACACTGTCCCCGTGGGAATAAGAAAGGAACCTTATCTCCACCATAGAGATGAGCAGCTGAGGCAGAGAGATTAAGGGCTCGATCTGGTTACCTCAACATAGGTTTCCAGTGCATCTAAGATGTCCTGGGGCATGCAAGACATGCACGGGGCTGGTAGGTAGGACACGGGTCCTAAGGGAGATCCATGGTCTTGTGGAAGCCAGGCAGGGGATGCTGGCACACTGCAGAGGGAGAGGAATGTTCAGCTTTAGACAACTGAACTGAATCATCAAGTCAAGGCAAGGCATTTCTGTGAGAGCAGGGAGCTGAACCCTACAAATTTTCCTAATAGCACCCTGAGTACAAAGCTCCTATCTGCAAAGAGGGACACATCATTTTTAAAAATGTTGACTGCAGGCCTGTTTTATTACTGAATAGTAGTACCAAGCTTTGTGTGCCTGGGATTTAAAAAAACCCCTACTGCTGTCAGGAGCCTGTGTATTGTCTTATGGGCTGAGTATGAACACCCATCCATACCTTTTAGCCACCATCAAAAAGATC
Organism: Hylia prasina; assembly: GCA_013397195.1. Taxonomy (NCBI): domain Eukaryota; kingdom Metazoa; phylum Chordata; class Aves; order Passeriformes; family Sylviidae; genus Hylia; species Hylia prasina. The sequence continues at coordinate 57,531 of VYXD01016832.1, read as the reverse complement.
CCTATGGATCTATGTAATATGGAGTTATTCTTTGTCAAACAATAAAAACACAGATTGTCATTCAAGGGGCCAGAATTAGTATCAGTGGCCTTTCTCCACCAAGCCCACAAGCCCAGACCTCATGCTGAAAGGTGAATGTAGTTAATTGTGGCAGTATTTACAGAAAGACACTTCCATTTTAGCTCATGGCAAATCCCTGATGACAATTTAGGAGATCATAATGAGCTTATTGAGGAAGAATGAAAGGATGCTCAAGGTCACAGCACCCATAAGAGTGCTATCAGTCTTGACATGAACAGCAAATAAGGTTTCCAAACAGCTGCCAAATCAGATATAAGCTGTATGCAGAGAAGCTGTGCTGGCCTTGCCATGGGCTGGCATTTTGGTGCATCAGGCTGAGGAGAGCTGCAAAACTACTCGAGCAGTTTGGACTCTTGGCTCCCCTTTGCAGCAGCTCAGTGCAAGAGGTGGTGGCAAAGCACAGCCCGGCAGGCCTGGTGGGTGGAGCAGCTTCCTGCAGCCACACAGGCATCCCTCCTCTGCCACTTGTCCCCTCGGGGTTGGATTGTGGCTGTGTGCCTTGCAGGTCCACATCCCAGCTGCTACCTGAACAAATACCCCCAGGGAGCCCCCAGGGTGTGATTTCAATCCTTCCTTCTGGCCTCCCTCTGAAGATAAAATAACACACATGAGACACAATCCTCAGCCACAACAGGTACCTGCCATTGTACTCACAGCTTCAACAGTGAGCAGAATCTGATCAATGTCTTAATTTACTTAAGCCTCACAAAGACTTGAAAGAGGAGAATTATTTTTATGTTATTATTTTTTTATATCTGATTAGAATAATCCTGGCAAGGCAGAGAGTGATAAGCAAATAGAGTAGATGAAAAAAATGCAGTTTTGAAGAAGGAAATTGATTTCCTTCCATCCCTCCAAATTTGAATAATGAACTTTCACAAAGACCTTCTTTGCATGAAACTCCTGGAGGTACAAGAAACTATAAAATACTTTGTTAAACCTTTAACAAATTGTCTCTCAGAGCTCCTTACAAAAATAGAGATTGTTGCACAGTGGAAGTTTGAGAAATGCACACTTGGAATCCAGAGGAAAATGCTTCCATGGGGGTGCAGAAATATTTTACAAACTACTTGAAATTAGCCTGTGTCATGCAGGAAGCTGAGGCTATGGGAGCCTGGGTGCTTTGCCCCTAAGGAGTTACAAACCAAAGATATGTATGGTCAACAGGCACCTTTCCCTTTTCTACACCTCTCCTTTCTTGTGTAAAAGGTGGATAACTCTTTCCTTTTTCTAGAAACCACTTTGAGCTTTCTAGTGGACAAACCAGTCTTGCTATGACATCCCAGAAAGACACAATGATTTCCAGTTTCCAAGGCAGGCACAATTTCTAATGAATTATCATTTTTTCACCAAAATCATCAACCACTATTAACAAAGAACATTCACTGAAAATTCATACTCCAGTGCCTCAAAAAGGAATTGGTCTTTCACACATGCAGTGACATGAGCATGCACCCATTCACTGGACATTGCCCAAAGACTGAGCAGGACTCTCAGGGATGCTGGAATAAACACACTCATCTCAGTTTTCTAATGAATACCATGAATACCAGTTGGTTTGCTCTAGGTAGTGACAGCAGACACTAAAATGCATCCCTCAATACCCCAGAAATTGTACTGGTCCTTCCACCATTGATTGCCTTGATACATGATGTTTTACAGCCATGCTTCCACCACTGAAAAAACCCCTATGGAATAGTATTTTCTGTTGAGTCCCACCCAGTCCACCTCCATGCAAAACCACCAGTGCAGAGCTGTCCCACAGTTCTCATTAAGTCTCTGGCCATGTTGGGATGGCATGAGATGCCCTGGAGAGGGGATGACACAGTGCATGGCACTATGCCAGCACTGTAAAGCACTGCTGAAGCTCTGTGAATTCCAGACAGACAGCCCAGTAATCCACAAGAACTCAACCTAGGTCTGAAAACCCAAGTATTCCTGCACAGTCCAAGATGTTTTTTCAGTGGTCAGAGAGCTCACTCTGCTACTGTCTGTTACTGGCTTCTTCCAGCTGTCACTGTGAGTGGCACTTACTGGAGGTGGACACTGAGTCAAATGCACTTACAAGGGCCACCCTTACATTCATCCCAGTGAGAGCAAGGGGGTGTACTGGGTGCTTAGCACCTCTGGAAGCAGGGCTTTAAGCTATCTGAAAACCCATGCCTGCTTTTGTTACTGCAAGCAGTTTTCTTGCAAGACCCGACTGTTCAGCTCCTGGAGGCATCAGCACTTACCAAGTGTTTCTTTTCAGAGCACTGCTTCAATCCTGAGCTTCTCAGGAGCAGTCTCTAATTCTCCACCTGCCATCTTGTGAAGCTGACACTGTAAACAGCCCCAGCTCCTCGGGTGGCTCAAAAAGAGATATCTGTGGAGCCCTGAGCAACTGCACTTGACATATGGTATTAAGATGTGCAAGGGAAAATGGCTGGCAAAGGATGACTCTCCTGTGGTTCTTTTGCCTGCTCCCATTATCCTCAATGATGATTGCTAGGGACATAAATGCTGAGGAGCCAGAAAAGAAATGCAATGGGAAGACAGAGGGAAAAGCAATCCCAGCCTACACAGTGCTCAGCTATGAAAGCAAACTGATTTGCTCAGACACCAGATACTACACAAACTAGTTGTGCTTCTGCTGATGCACCAGTTCCTTAAATAATCACAGTGATACAAAAGAAAGCTTGTGATTAACACAAAGTATTAGGATCAGGAAGAACAGAAGGCCTAATCCAGTCTCCACACATGACCTTGGGCATATCACATCACTCCTCTACACTCAGTCTCCTTAGCTACGTGATTAAATTTCCCAGCTGAGTGAAAAATTATCAGAGAGCATGGGAGAGCCCACGAGGAACTCACAGGACATCCACAGACATTTCCTGTGGACAAGATTGTGGTGAGCCTCTATGAAGACAGATAAGCAGGAGGTAAAAAACACATGGGGTATCTCTAAGGACAGCACTGCCAGTGCTGTTCAGCAACAGCTTCTGCAGCATGTCAGGAGAATCAAGGAGGAGTGCTTTGTCCAGCCAAAATGCCCAGCGCAGTAGTAAGAGGTGAAAAAAGACAGAATTTGCTTTGGACAAGCCAGTGTAACAGCTGTGAGACTTTTTCTCCTGAGAACTAGGAGGGCAACAACCAACATTATGGAACCAAAGCATTGCACACGTGCACAGCACTCTTCTCCTAAGCTGGCTGGATCCCTGGCAAAGGTCCTTCTTCCAGCAGTGTGCTCTGCCCTGCTGGGAAGGAAGGGGCTCTGTGCAGCCACCTAACTGGCATGGAAATAGACACAGTACAGAGGAGTGGGCTGCAGGGAACAGACAGCAGGCACCACCTGCAGAGGGTGATGGCTCTCCTTGGCACCAAGTACAGTCCAATGCTCAAAACCCAGCTCCACCACCAGCAGTTATCCAGCCTTGCGAGAAAAGAGGGAACCTCTCTGCAGTGTGCATGAATCAACTTAGAGCAATATGGAACAATGTGGGGACTCAAGCCACCAGAAGGAAGGTAACTTTAAAGGCAAGTCTGGCATGAGTGCATGGGCTTTGAACACTGAGTGGGAATACCAAGGACTGCCCTTCTCAACCTCTGCTTGTTTCAGATTCCTGCTGTGGGAAGCAACAGCCCAACATGGCCACAGTGCTTGAGGGAGTGTCAGAATTAGGCTAAATCTTTCTCCTCATCTCACTCTGCACATGCCTAGAAAGTTGGACATTATCTTTCTTCGTGCCTCCTCACTCAACAGCCTGTTCAAAATCCCTGAGGTTCTATTTTCTTCTCTTCCATTTCGCACTTACAGTGGTGTAGTGGTGGGAGAGAAAAGGCTGTGCAGGAGATTCACACTGATTTCTATCTCAGGGGCTTTAGAAAGAAGCAGATAATCTTTGTCCAGCTGCAGTCATTCCTCTGCAGTGCTCCAGACAGCAGCTGAGAGTCTGTACATACAACTTCCAAGGGCTGCTATCAATAATGTATTTGATACACAGCCTTCCGCAGCTGACCAAGGAAGTGTCTTATAAAGAGAAGGAAATCGTTTGGTCTTCTCAGGAGGAAAGTGGTGAGGAGATAGAAAGACTTACCATCATGTGCCATGTCTAATTATGTCAAAAGGTTGTTCTCATTTCAGAAAGATTTTAGCATGGGGCTGGTGCATAGGTACGTATTTGGAGGATTAGGGAGCACATTGTGAATACCAAAACAATTTCAGCTTTCTCTAATTCCCTAACTTATAGGGAAGAGCTGCATGAAAGGCTACCCCTGCTCCCAAAGTACAGCTCTTCTTCACCTCAGATACCATGACTATGTGGGAGGTGGCAGGGCACCCTCACAGTCTCTTCACTGCCTTCTCAATGGCTGAGACACTGAAACACCACATTAACCTGTGACTTACGTGTGTGCATGAGGGATTTATTGATTTCACAGAGGAACGATTAATTTAATGTCATTTAAACATTTCAGGGCTTGTCAGGCTTCTCCACAGTAGAGTACCCACCTCCACACAACAAAGTATGCAATCCCTAGTTCATCAGCAGTGAAGGAGTTCCCTTTGTTAATCAAACAGAAGCTGTTGAGAAGGCCACAGGTGTAAGAATACAGAGTTTGCATCTGCTAAGATAAATCTGCTGGTTTGGGTATGGTGTCCAAAACACACTGATGTGAGAGGAAGAAGTGGATAAGGAACAGGAGAAAGGATGACGGGACTAAGGTGAGCAGCAAAAGCTGTTGGAAAGTGCAATTAAAGAACAGCAAAACTGCTGCAAGCAAATGAAATTAGTCACAAAAGATTAAGCATGTAACCTAATTGCAGGCAGAAAGGTGATGATGCGCCATAAAGGGTCTACTGGGTACCAGTCCAAGTAAGATTACTTGGTTCCCCAGTCCTGCAAGCAGCTTGGAAGCAACTGCTGGTGCAGCAGAGAGGGTTTCATTTAAGTTTGGTAAAGAAGGACCAAGCTGCAAGTTCAAACTCTGCTCTGAATCATACTCTCTGGGCTCAGCCTCCAGCAAAGTGAGGATTTTCTCCTCCTATTCATGACGCAGAAGAAGCCATGACTTTAGGACTGGAATCCTCAAAATCCCAAATTTCTCATAATCCTGCATCAATCATTACACCCTCTACTCCCTCCTGCACTGCACCACTGTGTGGGGCTGGTGACCACCAGCCATGGCCATTGGGCCACTACACCCTTCTCTGAAGGGGTCCTGAGCCCACAGGCTGATGAGAATTACTGACAGCACAGACAGGAATGTGCTCACTACCCTGCACTGTCACAACTTCCAGGGCAGGACAAGAACCAGCTGGTGGGATGAATGAGCTTTGTACATGTTTGAGCTCACATTAAAGTTAATGTGTGAAACAATCTGTTCTGCAGGATGTTGGTTAAACTAACTGGCTGCAGAGGGTCTGAGATGATTGCTAAACCGACCTGCTCTGCAGAATGTGAAGGGTGAAGCAAAGCCTCTATTGCAATAATGACTGTCTTGTGTCATCTTTTTGCCCTGAAGAACCAAGGACCTCTGAATGTGCCTGTCCCTATGGTGTTGGGAGGCATCATCTCAAAACCCTGTGGGCCCTACCCTAGAGCCATTCCAGAGGCAAAAAAAAGAGCTAAATAATGCATGCAACATGCATGTAACAGGTGTTAGAGTGGATATTAATTTATTCAAAATTTACAGGTTGACTAATATAATAAATGCCCTAGAAATAAACAACCAGCAAGTCTGACACACTCAGCCATTTCCCCTCAAGGCTGATATTTTTAGTCTCCCAGGAGGGTTGGGTGTATTTTTTAGAAGTCAGTCCCTGTGGCAGTGGCTGTGGTGGGTGAGCAGGACAGGCTCTGCTGCAGGCTGCTTTCCCAGTGCCCTCCTGCTGTCACAGGCCAGCAAGCACAGGACACAGCCTTTGCAGTGCTGCTCTGGCACATCTCAGGTGCCATGAGGCCAGATGCAAGGACCAGGCAAGGCTCAGGAGGCCCTGGAGAGGATCCAGAGCCGTGGCCTGCCTCCCTGCTCTGCTGCCAGGCTGCCTTTGGGCAATGCTGCTGGCAAGGTGCCCCTGAGCTCCTCCCTGCTCACACACAGCTCCAAGGCTCCTGGCACAGCCCTGCTGGCCATCCTGTGCCTCTGCAGAGCCTCACAACACCTCACAACACAGCACAGCAGGGACAGCAGCACACACGGACCCCTTCCATCGCCATGCTCCCTTTCAAGGTGGATACACCGCAAGAGAAGATGGGTAGATTTGGAGTCTTCCTTGCAGCATGGAGTGTCTCATTCAGAAAGATGCCAGAAGAAGCATTTAGAAGAGGCTGGTATTCCCCACAGCCTGTGTCCCTGTGACAGGGGTGAGCAGGGAACACAGGTTCACAAAAGCTCAAGGTGCAATTCTAGCACTTCACTGAATTGTACATGCACGTCTCAGGCCAGGTTCATAACTCCTGCTGTGCATATCTACTCCAACAGTTTCAGGAGGTTCCCATGCCAAAAGCCAGCCCTGTATCTTGGGATCCATGGTAACAAAAGTCTGTAGCACCTGAACTGAGTTCCTGTGATCCAGAGATCTCAATAAAATTATTTTTGTTTTGCAGATGCTCAGTCAGGACATTACCCTTTGACAGCAAAGCAGGGATAGTTCCAGTTCCCATCCAGGCCTTTCTGCTACAGTACCCTACATTCCACACTGTTTCAGCCAGTCTGTCCTGATATAGCCCAGGGACTTAGACTCTCTTCCTTTTCCTTGGAAAACAGCAATAAAATTCAATGTTCCCCATTTTTAAAATGTTCTATCACTTGGCTCCCAGTTATAATTACATGCACACAGTCAGTAAAGTTTTTTCCTTGGATTTTTTAGCCTCCCTCCTGCTTTCACCTCCAGAGCTGTTAGTCACTGTTTGGCAAAGTCACACCATTTCCTAGTTTCATCCATTCTGTATTTGAGTTTGGTATTATTAGAAAAGAAATCCAAATCATTTCATTAACACACACCTGATCTCAGTCAAACATATCCTCACTCAAAACTTTCCTTGCTTCATTTCCTATCAGTATCCTGGACTCAGGAAGGACAACATTTATCCTCCCTCCAATACAAAATAAAATGTTAGTCTCACTGTAACCCTAGATATCCTGGAGTTTTGTCCAGGTTTCACTTCTGGAAAACAGATAACAGACAAATTATTCAATAATAAATTTATTGTCAAAATAGACAGTGATTAAATAGTGTTAAAAACAAGCAAAGCAGGCCAGAGAATTTTAGGAAAAGCCAAATATTAGCCAGGTAGTGGAGAGAGGAGCTCAGTTACCAGCCAAGCCTGCATCCCCCAGTTAGCAAGATGCAAAGGAATGGCAACAAAAGGGACTTCTGCTGTAAATACCTCTCCAGAAGGGCATTTTGACAGTCATCTTTTGGGTTTTGCCTGCTGGGATAAATGCTCCACCTGCACATTATTTCTGCTAAACAGGGGCTTCACTGCACACTGTCCTATCCTCAGTCTAAACAGTGTTAGAGTTCCCTTCCAAAATCCAACTCAGACATTGTATTGCCATTGACTGTTCTGCTTTAACCTCATCATTTCCTCATCATTACAGTGCTTAATTGATTACACACAACACAGAGGAGAAAAACAGGCAAGCTCTTTGCAATGCTACTGCTGCTTAGCACCTGCCCCAAAGGCTTTGCCCACCTGCTTATCCAGGGTTAGGCCTGTCTGGCCTCAAGGAAATCAGCAAAACAAACTGTGCAGGAGATGGCAGCCTCCACTGATTCATCTCTCTGGTTTTCTACTCTTGCCTTCACTTCAATTTCCAGCAACCCCTCCCTGACAGTGTTTTACCCTCCCTCCACATTTCAAGGGAATCATGTGGGATCAAAATGCTCCACCAAAATCTAAACATTTTGTTCTGATTTTATTAGGAATGATAAGGCAGTATAAACCACTCTAAAGTTCTTTCAAAATGGGAATCTGTAATGTTTCTTTGGGGATGTATCAAAATGAGATGAATCAGCATCTCTGGAGCATTTTCCCCCAATCTTTTTCCAAAATGAAATTTCAACAAAAGTTCATAATTCATCCCAACACTGACAGACCACTGCTCACAAGGGGAATGGCCCATCCCTGCTCCTCCAGCTGGTGTTAGGTAGACCATTGCATGTTCCTAAATATCCTGTGCAGCTAAAGCTAAGAGAAGAGTATTTTTATTGAAGCTTACTTATCCTTTATAATTTGTATTGCTATCATATAAGACAAGGTAACAGCAGCTAGGAAAACAGGATTAGGCCCTGCTGTTACTGATTTTTCCCTCTGAAGGCCTCTTGCTTGAACAGCAAAGTCTGATCTAACTCATTGCAGACGTGAATTCAAGGTGCACAGCCCCATCCCCCCTGTGGGAGCTGTACCACAGTGCTGTGCTGGGAAGTTCAGAGAATACAGGTACCTCAACAGGATGCCAGATGAGAAACCTGCCCCCAGAGAGCCACAGAAATGCACTGTGCCATTCTCCTCACCTGACAAGCAGAACAACATGGATGGCAGCATCTCACCAGGGGAAAAGGGACCTCTTCACTAATGAGAGCTGTATTTACAAGTTCCCATGCTACAAGGATGGCATGGCCAGGGTGCCTGCCAGGAGCTGTATTTTAGGCACATTCGATGCAAGGCAGGAATCTGTTCCCAGGGGCTGGCTCTTCTCAGGACTGCTGCTCCCTTTATCCATTTTGTTCCCATATTTATGAAAAAGTCAGGGGACAGGAGGAGTTTTTTATCTCCCAGTTAATGCCTTCATTCAGTGAGCCCCTTTAAACAGCTAGTGAAGGAGAGTGGATACCCTGGAGAGAAATTAAAGGCACATTACATTGATCTCCTGCTGTGCTTTGCCTTTGGAGACATTTCTCTCTCCCTCCACTGACCTGGCTTCCTAATGAGGCATGTAAACTAGGAAATCCCCACAACAAGCCTGCTTTCTTACAAGGTTTGCAAAATGTCCAGGATACCTGCCTGGCCTATCTGTACGTCTGACCAAATCAACTAGTACCACTGGAGATCAAACAGGAATTAAAGAAATGGCATTGGCAGGAGCAGGTTTAACACCCCAAGCCTATTAGGGGAGAGAATGCAGCATTATTGATTCCAGCCCCTGACCTTGGAGTGATGTAAACAGGAGTGCAGCAACCCTAGAGGAGTTGTAGCAAAATAGTTATAGCATTGCAAGCAGATTAAAAATACAGTTAATATACATACTTCCCCAGATGCTTGTTCATTATTATTCAAGACATGTTTATTATGCAAAATGATAAAGCAGAAAAAAAGGAGAAGAAAAGAAAATGCAAAGAAACACTGAGCTTTTAGCATGACTGGGGTTTTCTCAATGCTGCTTAGATTTTTGGGGTTTTTTTATTGTACATAATCATTCTCTTATTAGCAGGAATCTTTGAAGTGATTCAGGCTCTAATTTCAGCATTTCAAACTCACAGGCTTATACTGAAAAACCATAGTGAGCTCTTGTAAGCGACCCATTTTTTTTTTCCTCTGTATTCTCCGTATCTGCTACGGTTTTCTACGTCTTCACAATAAATTATGTATCACAATTTGCCATTTCAAAAATAATTAGAACTCCAAGTTAAACAACAAGGAATATCTGAGAGCAATACATTTTAGAAGAGAAGTGTTTTGCACTTGGGGCAAAACCAATCCCAGCTGCAATGCCACTGAATTATACATATGATCATATTGAGAGATGCACTTTCAGTGTACTTGGAGTAATTGGGTGGACATGTGGAGACTCTACAGCCCCATGATGAAGACCTGCTCCAGGAGAACCAGGTCTGCCTCCCAGGCAAAATACTTCACAGGCACTCCCTTTTCCATGCCCCTGTGAGTTGTTGCAGGAATAATAGAGGGAAAGCTGGGAACCGAGGGGAGAAACTTCACAAAGAAAAGTTACACAGGAGTGGAAATTAATTTGCTGGTGGAACTATTAACTCCAGACAGACAGGAGAGCATGTTCTGAGTCTTGTCCCATTATGATTAGGCTGTAAACTCTTTGGAGTGGAACAGACCTCTTTATTCCATGTTTCTGAATCCTGTGCAGCAACCAGCCCGTGGTCCCAGCTTCTTCCCAAGCACTGACCCACTATAGCCCTTTATAAGTTATACTCACTGCCCTTCATTCATTCTGTGCATTTTTAGTTTGGCACCAAATGCTAACAGTGGATCTTCAGGAGAGTCATGTCCCACCCCAGGACAGGCACTGATTGAAACCTCTGTGCACCATTAGGGAATTTACAGCTGCTGCACATTACAGGAAATCAAAAGGGAATACACCAATGACTCCACAAGCTTGCTAGGCAGACAGTGGCTTGTATCCTACTTTCTGCAAAGCAGGATGCCTCCAACCAAAACATGATTTTCTTGTCTACTTATCACCTAATTCCCACATCAACCTCAGAGATAGCAATAACCTGGTCTGGGGGAAACCAAATCCACTATCTAGCATAAGTAAACGATGTACAAGTCCCAAACAGCTGCTTCCCAAACAAAGAAGGTTTAGCATCTCATAAATTTAGGCCTCTAAAGCTGGCTAGGAATATATGGTTGGCTTCAACCCAGCAACCCAGCCCGACACTATCCCTGCCTGAACAGATGAGGTAGGGATGAGGAAACTCATTGCTGGAGGTAACAATATGGCTGAGCCATAGGAAGGTCTCAGAAGTTTCTGCCAAGAGCTGTCTTACCAGGTTGGGCTTTAGAGGACTCTACTCAGCCCTACTTTCATGATAATCAACACAAGGAAGACTTTTTCCAGGGGCTGGTTATTCTAAGCCCATTTATTCAAGAGGCCATTGGCCTAAACTCAGAAGGAGCTGGCACAAGCCATCCCTAAGACCAGGCTGATAACAACCTCTGGTTTGATCCAGGGCACAGGATGTCAGCCAAGACCTCAGCTGTCACACAGAGATTAAACATCACCAAAAAACCCCATAAAACAAAACCAAAACAAACCCACAGTGATGACACGTTCAGTTACAGCATCATTCTGGATTAAAGAGGGGAAAAAAACCCCAACCCAAAAGTAAACAAACAAACAGAAAAAAACCATTACCCTGGACAATTTTATCTGAAACCAGTCCTGGTCTTGAGGGTCTAAGAAGTCCTCACAGGGCTTCCAGGCAGCACAGAAGGCAGCCAAGCAATTAATTTATCAATTGGCTCATGTGAGTGAACAATATCTGTGGGGAATGATGACCCATTTTTTTCAAAAAAACCCACATCCCCCAAAAAAGGCTAGTGAAAAAAAAACCAAGTACATACACAGAGAGAACAAAGCTGTAGTTTAGGGTCTGCTAAGCAAAGAGCAGGGACAATGTGTCCCTTGGTGTGGTCAGCAATGAGGTCCCCAGGTAGCATGGCCTGGGCACTCTCGCCCCACAAGGAAACATGCAGCATCCAAAAGAAACTGCCTAAACAAGCTGAGCTCTTCTCAGAGATATCCAGTTCTTCATGGCATCCTGATCCCATCCCTTGTCCTTTATCATAAGCTTGATCCACACTCCCTGCTCCTAACACACTATCCAGGAATTTTCTATTTTCTTGCCTTGGGGTTTGCTCCCAAGCACAGTGAATTCATTGATTTACTGTTGAAAGACAAAGAGCCACCAGTCATCACAAGTGAAGTATCCAAAAAGGTCCATCACCCTGGAGTAGAGTATCACCCATACACTGCAAGCAGAAACCTTGGATCACATTGATAAAATGAACAGTTTCACTCTTATTAGCTCAGACAGAGCTCAATGCCATCAAACTGTGGCATGTAATGAGGTTCACTTCATTAACCACCGGCCATCACAGTGCATCCTTCCCCATCAGCCTTCCTGATTAACTTTCCTACTCAAGACAGGAACACTTGTTGGAAATAAGCAGCCCCATTAAACCACCCTCACTTGAATACATGTGTGATGTGGTGCCTTTTAGGATATCGTGTCTCACTGCTACTAGAGAGAATTTTTTCTCTGCATCTCTCTCAGTCTCTCAGCTGTCAAACATCATTTTTCCAACCCTCTATTTCTTCTTATTCCCAAGAACCACACTTTTCCCTCCCCTGCACTATTTGTTCAGAAAATTACCACCACTCATTGGTCCAAGAGGACCCTGTTGGCTGGTTGTGGCTCTGTGACACACTGATAATCCTGCAATCCTCATTTACAGGACATTGATGGTACAAGGAGCCTCAGCACTGGGCCAGAACCTGTTCTGCAGTGCACAAACAGGACAGAGCATCAGTCCTGAGCCCCTGACAATGTGCCCAGAGGGATGCACGTGCAATAATGGTATTACCTTTAGGACTCTGATAGCTGTACAAAAAGAGGAAGTTTTCATTGTTAGTAAACCAATTTAATTTATTTAGAAGCAGTCAATTATGTTTACTGGGCTATGAAAGAACAGGAAGCGTCTGGCATCCACAGAGATCCAGACTGATCTCTCTGTCTCTTCTTGACAAGCAGCCAGTTTTGAGACCTACCTCGCCAGGCATATGAACACATCCACTTGCTTTCTATCTACCCTGATCTGCTAGGGAGACAGAGTCTTGTCACATCCCAAGGGAAAACAGGAAATCCCAATCATGTGAGTGGTATAAAACCAGCCAGAAACAAAGATGGAAGAAAAAAGTCAGGAAAACTGCATAGAGCAACCCAAACTGCTTTCCTTTCAGTGGTCCCATCTCCATGCTCACATACACTTTTGAAGCAAAGTAAATGCCCAGACAAGAGCAGAATTACTGCACTGTAAATTTACACAAAGGCAGATGAGATTAGAATCTGGCTATGCACTGTAAAGCTATCATAACTACAGAAATGAGAAGTGTATTATTAACTATCACTTTTTACTATGTAGAACTAGAACAAAGTTATTTGAAGCATAAAAATTCTGGCAAAGGGCTGCCATATTTAATAAATCACCGAATCAATTATTCACTGTGAAAATCAATTACTTAGTTTAAATGAGAATCTTATGAATAACCTCATGCCCTTTCATGCCATCTAAGAAAGTTATAAGGGAATTAGTTGGCAAAAATTGCCACACTTATCTTTTATGTGCATTTAAAAGACCACACAAATACAGGGAATTTCTGCCAACAGAAAAGTCCAGAACCTTTTTAAGAGAGTCAGGGTACTGCTGTGGAGTTACACCACAGTCAAAAGGAGAGTATGACCCAGTGGGGCACCACCTATGATCAGGTATCTGGGTGCAATTCAGAAGCAATCCCATTGAGTCCATGCCACTTCACAAATGAGAAATCAGAATGACCAGCCAACTCTATACAAACACCTCAACAACGTGACCTACATTAAGTACATACTTAAAGGAACAGAAAGTGTATCTTCACAGGTCAGGAAATACTGCCACGAATCTCAGTGGAGACACTTTAAAGTGAATATTGCATGGCCTTGCAGCAGCTCCCCCCACCCCTGCTTTTAAAGGTTTGCTGATACGTGACTGTTTTCAGAAAAAGCTGGAAGTCCCTGCTTCCTCCCACCTACAAAACCAAGGCACTCCAGGAGCCCAACAGTGCAAAATACTTACTGAGCTGTAGAGATACCCCTCAGCGTTCATGGCAACGTACAGACCTGCCTTCACCCCTTGGATTGCCACCACGCGAAGACCCACAGGAATTAGATTGAAAAGGGCTGTGGAAGGAAAAGAAAAGCAAATGTTATGGACACATCACCCTACATGGCCAATGCTGCGTTTGCCCCACGGCCAGCCCACTCCACTCCTGCCTCTTCACAAAAGAGACTGCACTAGGATCAAGCATCCTGTTTCAAGCTACAGGGAAGGACTGCAGCCATGGAGCTGATGGTGAAAGGAAATTTTTTAAAGTATTGGGTTTGGCTGCCTCTCAAATGCCTTAACACACCCATCAGTCTGTCTGATCACTGCCTTGGCAATGCCAAGGGCTCATCCGTGCTCCCAAGCAAGAGCATCCTGATGGCTTTCTAAGGGCCAGCTGAGCCAGGGCAACTGCACACATACAGACTTTGCCTGTGGCAAACTCAACAACACAGCTTAGCTCACCCTGAAACACATTTAAGCCTAGTCACACTTTCCTGCATTTGCCATATGCTGAAAGAATACACAGACAGCGACCATGGCCAGAAGAATGCAAATTAACTTGTGTGTCTGCCCGTGTGATCCTAGGCTGCCAAGGGAATGAAGAAACTCAAGAGACAGTGCTCCATTCTGGGATGTCAGCACTGCTCCCCATTCAGGATCAGCCCTGGAGAGGACAAGATCTTCCATTATTCAGTTTTACTGCAGTCTTATTGATTAAAACATTGCAACCACTTCCTCTTAGTTAATTACTTTATTGCTTGATTCCCACCCAGCAGACCCTGGGTCTCATTGAAAGACTCTTCCCATGAGTATATACATTAATGTACTGTCAGGCTTTTGCTACATTTCTAACAAGGTAGGCTCAAAGAAGAGGCTATTTATCAGCAATGATAGACTGAGCACTGAAGCATTAGCATGGCTTTGTTTCTACTGAGCTTTATAGGACGAGAGTAGATGTTGCAGGATCCCTAGTGCTTCAGCTTATAAAGAGCTAACCAGAACTCGTGCCAGGAAGCTGAAGATACAGAAAGATGGGCACAAGGTCAGGCAGAAATATAAGCACAAACACTGTGGAAATACTTCACCCAAGGTCTCTTCCCACACAACAGCCTTGAAACAAGAATATGCAATGCCACTTTGCTCAGGACATCTACCAGGTGTCTTGGTAGATGAGCTGGTGATGCAGTCGGACACGAAATGATCACACAGAGACCTGGAATCTTTTGAGATGCAGCGCTGAGCCGAAAAAGAGGCCTTTGTTTATTAATTTCCAAATATATACTTTTATCAAGGTGACAATGGATTGGAAGGTGAAATTCCCACCTCTCAACCACATTGGTCAATCAGACTATCAATCACATTCTCCTCCCATTTGAAGGAATGCAAACACTGGCCATATTTACAAAAAACAATTCTTTGTTTATGTTAAAAGGCATGGGAAAGTGAGAAACTCTGACTCCAATATGAAACATCAGAAGGCTAAGAAAATTCTGGGTGACAAGCTGGTTTCAGGGTTGCCTCCAAAAGAGGATCCATAAATTCCAATGAACATGAATATAATTTTTTTTCACTTAATTCCCAAAGACTGGATGACTCCCTTCAATGAGCCACCTAAAATGGAGACACCTCAAGTCTAGTGAAAAACCCTACTCTCAATCTCAGCCCCTTCTTGTGCTTTTAAGCACCACATTCAGTAAAACATCAAAGCATGTGCTGAAGTCTGACCACATCCAGTGCCTGTAGGTGTGGTTATGGGGGAGAACGTCAAGAGATGTATATGGAAAACGCAGTCCTGGGTATTGGTCTGTAAATAACTGGGGTCAAGGACAATGCTACTTTGATACTGTCCCTAGACAAGACAAACACATCCCAGAGTAACTACTCAGCATTAGAAATGTTGCCTCTCCCTTTCTCCCTACCATGAAGGTCTAAAACCTTCTGCAATTAAAAAGTCTGTAAGCAATTCCCCTTCCCTATTTCTTCCTCCTACTGAAAAATGGAGCATATTACTGCTAATAATGAAACAAAATGGGCCTCATCATTCATTTCCTACAGCCAATTTGTCTTGCACAGAAAACTTGTGACAGACCATTCAAAGCATTCATTAGGCAGCAAGGTGATAACACCCAGAATTAGTGGTGGAGAAGTTCCACTTGGAAGCACCCACGTGTCCAAATCTCCTTCCACTTCTACATGCAAAGGGAGCAAAGGAACAATCCAATTGTGCTGTGCAGGAAGTGCATAGCACAATTGTAGGAAGACCACGGCCAGGTCCCAAACTCCCCGGGACCCTGCTGCACCTGTGATGACAGCTGAGCATCTCCTCCTCAAATGCAAGGGAGCAAGCAGGCAGGCAAGCATAAGGACACAAAGCTGACAGAGGTAACTGGCAGCCAAATGAAGTTTTAGGAAGTAAATATCTTCCTCTATTAAAAAGGCAGCCGTTTGGGTCAATCGATTTTGTAAATTCCCAGAGCTATGTCTGCACTCAAATCCCGAAATACCTTTGTATTAGTTGATGTCTTTTACTATCATGCTTCCAACTAAATATTTCATATTTATAACAGGCTTATAAGCTTTATAGTAAGAATGTAAACATGGGGGGAAACCCCTCAATCAACCTCAAAAGCAAGATGTCTCATTTTTAGCCAGGAAAAAAAAAAAACAACAAACCTGACTCATTTGAAAAAGCAGATTTGAAAATGGGAAAGAGAACTAGCTATGGTAGAATAGAACTGGATACTGGGTGTGCTGATGTGAAAAAGAGAAAATTTAAAAGATGCTTTTAAAGCTGTTTCTCTACTGCAAATGACACATATTCTATGCCATCTGCAGCTTCATGGAATGGACAAGCTCTTTTATTTCACAGGCAAAAGAGAAAATACTTGAAGATGTTGAATATTCATGCCCCCTTTCTTTCATTACATCTTACCATCTTCAACCAGAGGTATTTACACCTCACCCTACTACTTCTAACACACTCCAGTCCTAAAAGCATGAGTATATTGTCACTGTTATGGTAATCTATCAGCCAAATTCTGAATGCATGTTTCCCTATGGGTCTAAGTTATCTACAGAAATGGAAGAGTGAAGCAAGACCATACACAAGGTGTGATCCATATGCTCAGCTTTAAACAGAAGCAAGTCAGACAAGCTAAAGGCATTTATAATAGGTGATTTGTTCTTGAGCAAGACATTTGTGCTGCACGTGAATAACAAAGGACTAATGGAGGTTGCAATAGGCCAGAGCAGCCTCAGTGCATGAGGTGGTGAGGATAAAGATCCTGAGGGGAGTGAGGAAGGCTGCTGAGATGATCAAGAGGCTCTGGTGCAACACATGAAAGAAGAAACAGCGAACTGCATTTGCTTAACTCAAAGAAGGGAAAGCCACAGACTTCTCAGATTCTTCTCAGAGGAACACAGTGAAAGGACAAGAGGCACTACACCAAACATTCAAATAGAAATGAGGACTGGATATGAAGAAAATTCTCTACAAGGAGAAAAGTGCAGTACTGGAACTGAGAGGTTATGAGAGGTTATGGAATAGCTCATTCCTAGAAATGTTTGAAAGAACTCCACAAGGCTCTGTACAGCTGAAGATAACCCAAGCGGGATCCTGGAATGCAAACCTACTTAACCTTTTGGTGTTTCTGGCTGGAAAGCTCCAAACAATATCTGGCTGGAAAGCCCCAAACAATATCCTAGATATGCTGGGCTGTTTCCACCTGGCTCATCCAGTTCACCTATCATTTCAGTACTGTCCATTTGCCAAAGCTTTTCAGATGTTCAGCAGGACGATGTGGGCAGACAAGTCCACTTGCTCTTATGAAGGGGTATTACCTGCTCAGCCCAGGGGAGAGCAGTAACAGTGCAAGCACTGACAGCAGCAGTGAGCCCTGAAAGGCCATTTGAGATCACTGGAGCTGGAAGGAAAATATACTGCCCCAAGCTGGGGTTCATACATCACAGGAGGAACTCAAACAGGGGCCATGAAAATGCACTCCAGTGGGAAGAAAACTCTTCACATGCCCCAGTGCCAGCAGCCAGAGAATGTGCCCCTTTGCTTACATTGAGATGGCATGTCTCTAACAGCATGGCAGAAGGAACAGATGTCCCAAGTGCTGGCTCCTGGGAAGCTGGCTGGATGCCCATTCTAATGCCATTAGAACTTGGCTTCTGGGTTGGGTTTTTTTTTTTTTCTTTAAGTGAGAGGAGGTAAAAAATAAATGCCATCAGCCTCAAGAACACACATAAATGGGCAACAGATAATTAATTTAAAAATTGCTTAAATATTAGCAGTTCCTCTTGTATAAATAACTGGGTTTTTATTAGAACTTTTAATTGCATCAGATACATCTGAGGGACATGGCGTCTCTCATTTTAAACGTTTATTTTGCCAAAGTAAACCAACCTAATGTACTCCATGAAAATTATGCATCCTTTCACAATGTTAATTTGAATAATCAGCGTGGGGATACAGAACACAAAGCAATGTATGGAACACAGTGTTCACCAGCTGTTTAGCTGTGCCCAGATGACTTCTGCATGGAGAATAGATGGTCATCTAGGGTGGGAGGCTCTCAAGAGTGCCCTTCCCTGCTGTGGATGCAAGTTAAGCAACCCCTCTTCAGGGATGGGAAAATATTATTTATCTAGTCTTTGATGAGTTTTGCTCTCTCACACACTTCTGACTGGCTGGTCAGGAATCTTCTGGAGAAGTACTTCAAAACAGAAAACAGCGGTGAAGCAAATCTGTAAACTGTTTACTTGGAAAAAGTAACTTTTGACTTTCTTCTGGTCAAAAATTGAGATTTTTGGAGGAAGAAAAAAAGACAGTTTCCCTTATTTTGGTACTTCCAGAGTGAAAAATGTGACTTTGTTTTGAAGCTGTAACTGGAAGTTTCACATATTCTAAAATGTTTGTTCAAACTGAAGATTTATGGACAAGACCATGTGGAAAAAAGTTATATAAAATTGAATAAAGCCTAGTCCTAATTTAATTTTCAGGAGCCAAGTATTATCAGGTTGGATTCTTTCCCTCTTTCGAGATCCCCTGAGATCAGAACATGGGGAATTCTTTGGCTTCGATCTTCTCTCAGAAACTTGCTTAAACTTTCCAGCGTAGTCCCTGACTTTGAGCCAGTGGCTTGGCACACTTCAGTGAGATGCCTCCTGTCCCACCAAGCTGCCAAGGCAGGGCTGCCATCTCACCAGATAAATTTACACTCTAGAAGTGTACACTTCAGCCCATCTATTTCCAGTTAAGAAGACTGGGTGCAAGCAGCTCTCAAGTACTCAGCACCTGGCCAAACTCATCTCTGACATTTTTTTTGGGGGGGTATATAAATCACAGCTCTTTGGGCAATTGGGGCCCAACCTCAGCTGTGGGAATTCAGGAGGTTCCCCTGCAACCACTGAGAGTGCAGCAGCTTCTCTCATCTCCCCTGTCAGTCTGAAATATTGCAGAACTGCTCTTACATTTCTCTGCTGTTTACCTAAATTCATCCCTGCTCCCATTTAAGCCATTACTTTGTTGTTCAGTCCTCCGTGATGGATGAGGGCAATGAATCTCTGTCATCTCCAGCATATCTTCCCATGTTTTTGACAAATAGGCCTCCAATGGGATTTTCTGCAGCTTAAGAACACCCTAGATCTTCTTCCTTTAAGAAAAAGCAGCTAATACAGCCCACTGAACTCAGCCCATGTGCTGGTGTTTGTCTGAAAGTATCTCAAGGCCAGATTCTTCTTGCAAGAGACCTCCTGAGTCTCTGAGCACAGAAGTGTGTGTGTATAAGTCCACAGATTCCCCTACTCCACACACAAATCAGATATTTTCCTACTGCAATTTGCACTATTTAATTTGTTCAGTATCAGAGCATGAAAAAGGACTAAAACCTGACATTTGCATTTGATACAGGCCACGTCTCTTGGGTCATTCCATAAGGGCTTTGCTAGCCACCTGCAATTTCAGTCACCATCTTCCCACAGCTCCTGTCTCCTGTACAGACCCCCAGCCCTGAGCTGCCTGCACCAGAACACACCATGCTCCTTCTACAGAACCCTGCAGCTTCCTGGGGATGGGGCAAACACCAGGGATGTGGGGCTGCAGTCACCTTGCACCCTGTCCAAGTGCACCTTCACAGGACAATATCAGTGCCCTGCTACACGCGTTGCACCCCTACAGACACCCCTCATCTGCAGCCCAGGCTCTGCCTTCCTGGAGGAATGCTACCTTCAATCCAGCTAGGAGCTTCTTTGAATTAGACCAAAACTTGTCTGCAAATTAAGCAGGCTCCTCCTTTCACAAAGTACATGAAGCTTGCTTCCATCAACCCTACCACACATGAACTTCTGTTCGTCTCTAATAATGACTGGGAAGCCAAATTCCAGGCTGGCCAGGTTAAATACCCCTTTAGCAGTGGTACAGGAGCTCCAAACCTAAACATGGATAAGAAAAAGCAAGACTTGAGTCCTACTCTGTTGATGCAATTTTTCACAGCAAGGATCTGAGTTTAACTGCCCACTCAGGGACAGCACTCTGATGCCTACGAGATGCAGAGATGCTGCAGAAAATATTCTACACCTTTTTTAACCTTTTGAAAAGCTTTGGCATTGACAAAACCACTTCCTCTTCAAAAGGATGATTGACTACTGCTTTGCATGCATTTAAACCAGTATGGCTCCTGCACATGGCCATGGTTTTTAAACTGTGTGGCTCTGCTGCCCTTTGCTGTCCAGCACGAACCCAACCCCTTTCAATACAGTTTTGGAAGATGACCTCCTTTGAGAAGGTCATTTGATACCCTGAGCCTTTACACCAACCTCAAAGCACGAGACTTCAGTGAACAGCTGCTTTTCTCCAGCCTAGAAATTCCTGATGCTTGCTGAATTTTTGAGGCTAAAATAGTGAAAACGATTTTCTCCTCTTCTCCTTGCAGAGAGAATTCCCCGTATCCTTTACCCACGTGGCATGTGTATAAATATAATCTCCTTTCTCTTCTGGCAGCAATTCAAATCATGGGTTTTATTCTCCACCCCACCCAGATGGCAGTTACAGAATCGGGGCAGGAGGGAAGAAGATCGGAGAGGAAACATATGAAATTATACTGGCAAGATTTAAAGGGGACAGTTAGATAGAAAAAACTGTACAGAAAACAGCTGTCTTCCTCCTAATTTGATCTTTTCAAAAATGAAGCTGCACAAGTGAGACCCACTAGGTGATGCATTTGATTGTAATTGGGTTGCAAAACAGGCTAATTTTTCTTACTGTAGTCACTGTTTTCGTCCTTGGTCCCATCAATTGTACCATCTGGGTGCATCTGCAGGAAGTATTCCTGCTGGCTGAATAACCTTGTCACAATTCCTTTCAGCTGGGGTTCTGCAAAATAAAAATAATAATTATTACCAGATATATCAAGTAGCACAAGAACCAATTTGCTTGTCCCCCATTAAGCCCTGAGTACCTACAGAAGTGCTTGGCAGGTAAGCCTGCTTTTGGCGATTCCTTTCAAGCATGGTTGTAAAAGGTTCATATATAATACACAGAAATACAAGCAAATACAATTGAGATCAGATGAGCAGGTAAAATGAAATGCATACTTGGTGCAGTAGAAACAGATTATGGAACATCAATTCCCTGAAAGTTACCTACCACATGGAAGTATTTAGACAGTTGATGTATTTAGAATATGCCACTTGTTCAGAAGAGAATTTGCTAGCACTGTTGCAAAGAATGTGCTCATTGTTTCTTATTCTGCTTGTGAAACCAACCACCGTGCTCTTTGTATGGTTGAGTCACTATCATGCAGTGCCAGTTTTATGCCAATGAAAAGCTACTTAAATCACTGGTATTACAGTGGTGTAAGCCCAGAGCAACTGAGTGCTGAAAGGGCTACATGTGAGTCCAACTCTGTGGGTCTTGGGGAGAAAAATTCAGAAAGGAACAGACACAAGACATTTCCAAAACTGACCTCTGAAATATTTAGGGGCACCTCAGACCACCTCTGTTTTAAAATCCTGCATGTTCCCCCCCTCTTAAAACACATGCCACACATTCTGGCAGATTAAAATCTTTGTCTCCACCACGGACCTTTCTCCAGCCCCTGCGTGTCATAGCTCTTCCCTATTGCCTCTACAACATTTTATATCTTCCTCCTGAAGGGTAAAAGGAAAACATGGAAAAAAGTGCAACCAATTTGAACTTCACGTGACAGAGGTGTGCAGCTTTACCACCTGTCTCCTCATGACACTACCAATCAAACACAAACTAAGTGGTCAAAACCAAATTCGATTATAATCATTCAAGTCTTAAAATTTGTCACAGGCATTGCTGCTGAAAAGCAAGCAAGCTGACTGCATGTGAGCAGACACACTCGCTGGAGGGAGGAGATCCTCCTTGTGTGACAGGAGGTTGTGGTTTTATGTGACCACCCACCAAAAGTAAATAAATAAGACCCAATTATTGCTGGCTCAATGGACAGGAAAGAATCCAGCGTAGCATACCAAAATCTCGTCAGGCTCCTGCCTTTCATGCCTCTAGTGAGGCTGTTTAATAAGCCATGATCGTTACATAACCGTGGTCACGTTGTGTGTTAATGTTCCCATCCGGAGCCCCGCTCTCGCCGCATCGCTGCACGACTCCCCTTTGGGGAACCCTCACCCTGCTCTCTGCACTGACAGCAGCAGCAGCAGGGATCTCAGATGCAGACAGGCTGCAGGTATAAAGGATTTCAGTTTCAGGTACTTTCTCACAGCTATAAAAGCCGCTGAATAGATCAGATCAGGTGGTTTCTCGGCTGCCTTAAAAAAGAAGTGATTTCAGTGCAGTGAGTGCTGTAGGCTGCAGTCAGGCTTTCTCCCAGCAAGACTCAGTGCTGGGACAGTAAATAAATACAGTTGTACTGGTCATTTACTAAGAGCTAGTTTTGGTCAAGCCAACATATGTCAAAGTGACACCTAGCAAAACAGTTCATTCTTCTTACCTAAATGAGTTACCTATTTTGTTGAATGCAGAAGCTTGGTTTAACTTGCTTTTCATTAGAAAAGTACATCAAAGCTAGAGAAAATAAAAAGCTGCATTCTCGGGCACAGACGCCTGCACCACCCTCCTCAAGTCTTTCCCTTTCCTCCCTTTTATCTAATACCACAATAGTAAAGGCACTAATAGGCACTCTTTGATATGAGACACCTACATTTGAGTCCCTGAATGAATCTTAGCCTCAATTTTACTCGCTGGTTAAATTTTAATGTTTAAGTACTTCGCATGGAATGGAAGAGCTCCCAGAAGGAGATATTTAGGAGATGCTCCTGCAGTCTGAGGCTTTCTGTGTGCTGGAGAAGTGGGGAGGTCTTGTCTTAAAGCTCTCTGAAGAGGAGCAGGGAGAGAAAACAACCCTGACCTTATCTCTTTTCTTTGGAAGAAGACTTAGCTACAGGATAGAATTAGAATAGCATCTTTTCCTCCTTTTAGGGATGCAAACTATATTTCAACCAAGCAAATAATTTTGGAACAGAAAAACTCTCCCACTTTTAGTAAATAGCCTACCAAGTAAAACACTGACCAAATCTGCTTATTATTAATAACTTATGACATTTTCAGATTTATCAGAATAGCACCCAAGATCCCCTGATGCTTCCTTGCATCCTTTCAACAGATGCAAACGCTTGCACCAGAAGGCTGTATCACCATAGCAAATACAGGGTAAACCCCAGAGTTCCTTTCTGTTACTGACCTGACAGACACCTGAACAGCTTTAACAACTGCCCTTTTCATAATGCCAGCCTTTTCTGAGTCACTGCTGACCAAGGGACAATTTGGAGGGGAAATCTTGTGTTACATGACCTGCTTTTGCTGAACTTTGAGGCTCACACCCAGACTCAAAAGTCAAATTCAAAGGGAGTGAAGCAGAGAGTTCACATACATACACAAACCCACATTCCTCCTGGACCTAATACAGTCTGAAAGCAGCAGAGCTCCTGTCTCCCCTCACTGCACAGATCCTATTCTGCAGGAACATCCCTGTGAGAGGATCCTAAATGAGCCCACACTCATTTAGGATGCACCATAGCAAAAAAAATGCCTCTTTCGGACACTGAAGCATCAGAGAGCATTCTGGAGACACACAGGCCTCTCCTCCCCTGGTTTCTTCATTTCCTTGGGTCTCTTTCTGCAGCAGAAAAGCACTGGTGAGAAGCTGCACCTTTGGGTACCTTTAGCCACCTGAACTAAACACAGAAGCAGTGCAGGGAGGTGCACAGCCAGCACTGAGTTCTCTCCTCTAACACAAGCAGGGCTGAGGAGTTGCCTGAGCAATGGGTGATTTGTCTCACACAGCACAGCCATCTCTCCACCTGAATTGATCTCTCTTTGCATCCCCAAAGCCCCACAGGCTGGCCAGGCCAGGTCTATAGGGTCCCAAAACCCTATAGACCCAGTATCCCCCTAGTGCCTGCAAAGGAAGCAGCTCAAACACAAACAGGTGCACAGGTGACAACAGCTGCTGGAGTAGCTGCTTCCCACCAGGGAACCTCTTGTCTTACGTCTGGGCATAAAGTGAGGTACTGAGATTTGCCATTCATACAGTAAGCAGTGTGGCTGGAGGCCCACAGACAAAACTTTAGGCAAAGGAAGCTTTTAACACAGAGCAAGGATTTACCCATCTTCTCCTCCCAGTATGGATCTATTACCTGAAAAGAAAATTAGATAATCACAGGACGGGAATTTTCCTACTAGCCCAGAGGTAAAATGGTGCACAGGACTTTTAAGAGACCTACTTTTGTCATATCATATATTTTAACATCACTTCTTTCCATCTACAAAGAAATTTTATCAGTCTTCTAGCACTGCTAACTCTTATGCTGCAGCATTTGTGCCAAAAACCTCAGTTTATAGGAAAAAACCCCTCAAAATCAGTAAGTCTCTTTGCAATTAAGGATGCTGAGACACCCTGGTAAGTCAGAATAGAAAGACAATGAAATAGACTGAGAACTTTCCAGGTTTGCAATAAAAAGAGAACCACCCTTCCCAGCAGACATTATTGACAGTGCTTATTGGAGTATCACTGGGGAAAGAATACAATAAAACCCCACAACAGCAATACTTTTGTCTATTCTTCCCTCAATGATACTCCTCCAGGCTACATTCAATAAGAGAAAAAAGCAAACCATAAAGTAAAGGAAAAAACTGCAGCACAGATAAGCAAAAACTCTGCTATAAGTATTTTCTTTTTATAATTCTTAGAATTTATCACAAATCAAACTTAAACCTACTCTCCAACCTCAGCCATGTAAAGCAAATGGGACTCAAATCCTCTTGCTTTTAAAGGTGCAATGCTGCAAAACACACTTGGGATAAACCTATTCCTCCCACTCAGGCTCCTCCGTGTGCACTTCCATTCTGCTGTAGAAGCAGCTTCCCCTGCAGAAATGGAACTGAACTAACACGGACAAGACTTCAGCACCAGCTTAGTGTCTCCCTAAAACCAAAGCCAAGCACTTCAAAATGGATTTAAGAAATATGTTCTTGCTGCCTTAACCCCAAACTACTGACTGAACAGATTTCCATGTTCATTTCCACGTAGCTTCTACTCCCAGTGTAGACCCCATGCTACCAGGCTTCCCATGCAATATGCAAAGGGATATTTTTATCCCTACTTTATAAGCAATACTGCTATACTTCAGGATGCTTACTTTAAAGATCCTGTGCTAGCTTCTCATATACAGCTGTTGAGGGCTGGGGAGTACTGGAGAAAACTCAGTGGACTCTCTTTATGCAGATGCAGTAAGCTCAATTCCTTCAAATGTTACAATATCAGAAGATGCAAGGGAAGCTCATGCTCAGGAAGCACCACAATGGGGACATCAGAAAGCAGAACAGTGACACAGAGCAAGAACTAAGCTGTAACTCTCCTAGTGTGCAGCATCTGTCAGACTGGGCACTTTCCCTTCAGTGAAGACACAGTTGTCACCTAATGACCCTTCTTAGAGCAGTCATCCACTGACAACACACTGAACATCCCCTGAAGGGCATCTTGCTTGGTTACTCTTTCCACAGGCCAAACTCACCACTTCTGCCTGCCCTGCCTTTAACTTTCTGAGCCCTCTGGCACAGCTGGGGCTAACTAAATCATGATCTGACTGCTAATCTTCCTGTCTCTTCTTAAATGGTAATGTGATGCTGCCATTATTCACTTCTGCTGTCCTGCTGCTGAGCCTTAAAGTCATCTCAGTTCACCATGAGCTGCTGTGCTTCCTGCCTTATTATGCAGCTACACAGTGATTTTCATCCTCCTGGGGCTTGCCAAGGACATGATAGTTGCAGGGTGCTCACATGCACTTTGTTTGATCTCCAGGGACATGCTCACTGAAGGCCAGAGGATCAGGGCTAAATCAGTTACTCTGCAGAGTCATGTCCCTCACCCTCAAGCTGCAGGCATTGCTGAAGATATCTGCTGTGTGCTATGGGGAAAAGATCAAGAGCACTGACAGAAATACCACTCTTTAATGACCTTTTCATTTAACTCTCCTATTTAAGGTGAATAAGGAACTCACCCCTCAAATGGAAAATGGAGAACAGAAGTATAATAACTCCCCTTAATGCAGAGAGGAGCTATGAGGTCATGCATCAATGCAGCATTTAGCAAAGCCCCACTGAGGGCACCAACTCCTGCTTATTTCCATCAGTAAAGCAACAGCACTAAGCCCCTGGGGGAGGAACCCTACTCTCTTATCACCACTGTAGAGTAGCTCAATTTGCTCCAAACCCCGAGCTCTGGAGCAGCAAAGAACAGGGCACAACACCGACATCCAGCTGCAACTCCACTGTGGAAGGCAGTCTGATAAGGTCTCATTTCTTGCAACTCAGAATGCCCCTTATTACAGCAACACAATGACCTGAGGCTGCAGCAAGCCAGTCCCCACTTTGTCTTGGGCTGGGAGTTATAAAAGGACTCAACACAATCATACTCACAGAAGTCACCTTAATGTGAATTCTCCAAGTCAATAGCACAGAACTCAGAGGGGCCACTTTTCAATGATCTCTTAAAAGAGATGAAGGGCTTAGTGACCTTTGGGGGATTTGAGCCACTGGCTCCAAGGATTCTTGTAATGCATAGCAATGCTCTTGGTTGGCAGGCAAGCCTCCACTTGAGGTTACTGGTGCAGAACTGCTTCTAAATCTACTTCAGAAGTTACTGTGCTGGGTGCCAGTGGTACTCAGTGTGGGTTGAAGCTTGTGAGGTTACTGCTCTCTGCACAACGAGCTGTCAAACAACACAGCACTCTGAAAGCTCAGATGGGAAGCAGTGATTTTCTATCCAGCAACCTGCATAAGGTACAAGGAAGGCACCTACTGCAGAATTTCCACAGGAGATTTGCCCATTTGTTTGCTCTCTTTCACTGCAGCTCAGTGTCTCTGTCTGGTCTTAGCACAGCAAGGCTGTGAGAGATGCCAGCAGCAGGCTCCCAGAACAGTCCCTCTGGCACCTCCTCAGGACATCGGTCTGGCGAGGGAGAAAACACCTCCAGCTCTCCTCTGAACCACCTCGGCATGCTGCTGACTCCCTTCTGTGCCTGTGCAACAGTTTTGCTGAGGATGTGACTGCAAACACAGGAATTGTAATACAGCTCAGGAGCATATTTCACCTAAATGTTCTTCAAACATTTGTTTATTGCAATTAAACATTTTAGCCTGGAATTTACACATTCCATTATTCTTATTTTCCCCCATTCATGCTGCAGCTGTCATAATGGGAGGTTGATTTATGACTCACCTAAACAGCACTCAAATCCTTAGCACACCAAGCCCAGCATGCAAGTCAGAGCATAAACTGCTCCTAATTTACTTAGATTAACTCCGCATTTTAAGTGCCACTGCAGAAACTGCAGTTCCCCTCCCCTAAAAAGGATGGGTTCCAGAATACTCGATAAGCCAAATTTTGCAAACACAAATTTTGTAGACAGAGAAGGGCACCGAAATCCCTCCTTCAGAAGTACAGTATTAATGAAGGCTTGTAATAAATCGGCACGAAAATCAGCAAGCTCCATGCAGATTACTATGGTGACAGGCATCAGCACAGAACTCGGGGATGAAAAGCTGAGGGAGATAAATGTTGGGGTTATTTTCCCAGCCAGAAGCTGCCAAATTCTCCAGGGTGTTTGGAGTTAAGATGAAGTAATTTGGCTGTCTCAAATTAAATGCATCTCTTTCAACATAAGTTTAATAGCACAGCTCACTACAATGATTCACTGAATCCACCCAAACTAGGAAGCTCAGGAATAACCCCACTTGCAGTTGTGAAAGGAGCTGCTGCCCTTGAAGACCCAGAGTGTGTTTCCTCTGGCCAAACACCCTGAGCAAGCCTGCCACACAGCAACCAGGGCTGTAAGTCTTCAGCAGATGCTGCACATGGCTGGCTGTGGCTGCACCTGCAGTGAGTCACGCACGGAGCAGGTCGGAGCATCGTGAGCCACGCGCGGGATCCTGGAGGACACTCCAACCGTGGAGGTGGGAAATCCTGCTGCAAAGTGCTGAGTGTTTTCAGCTCCCACAGGAGTACACAGAAGTGCACAGGCAGAGGCAAGACATTTATCTCCCAGTGTCACAGTATTTTCCAGTTTCTGTCACTAAACTCAGCAAAATTGTTTGGAGCTGAAGGACATGTATTCCCTGAGGAAGGCTACAAGCAGGTGGCCAGGGTGGCCTGGGCAATGCTGCCTGTAGCATCCTGAGTAACAGGCAGGGAGAGGGCAAAAGAACTGCAGAGCCAAGGGAAGTGAGTGATACAGGGGAGCATTTGTGTTTATCTGGATGTCTCCTCAGGCTGTCTGCACACAGGTCCAGGGTGGGTAACAACAGCTGCCCAAGCATTAGGGAGCTCTGTAGCAAAGCCAGGCATCCAAGCCCACCTTGCAAAGCTGCCATGAACCCCTTTAGTTTAGATGCAGCCTTTTGGCTTAACACACTGGCACATCACCCAGCCCATGAGTAGGATGGAGAGATGAAAACAGACTTACTGACATCAAGATGTGCTCGTGAGTCTGTGGTTTTGGGGGCACCAAACAGTTGATCCCAGCTCCGTTCTCAATAATGCAGAACGAAGGCCATACCCAGCTTCAGTTTAACATGATTACAGGGATAGTATCAACCTCCAATTACAAAGCATTCATCTGGAGAAGAAAATCATTCTGGGACAACAGGGCTGCATGACACACTCGTGTATTTACTCATCTCAAGTGTGAATCTCCACCCAGAGCTAATAACTACAGAGAAACAACTGGTGTTTCCAGGATGCATTACATGTAATAACAGGCTGTGCTGGCAGGGATAGCCTCTCTGTTTGAAGGACATGCTTCCAAAAATGACATTTCCTAACTCAGAGGGATGATGGGCTCAAGCCAATGACAGCACCCATCAAAGCAATCGCCTCTTGTCACCGTCACTGAGTCACCAGAGCAGAATGGCACCTTGTAGGCAAAAAGAGCATCCAGAGAAGTGATTTCCTTTCCTGCGCTGGCGCCTGCCAGGAGGAATAGTAATTAGCTCTCCAGCATGGAGCACAGCTGCCTGTCTGCACCCCTCCACGATGCCTGCTCTGCTCTAACCAAAACGAGTCCCTCCAGGGAAGTCTTACTTCTCACTTGTAGAGTAGGTGGGAATGATGTGATTGCACATCCATGGCATTTATGCAGGTCCTCCCATATCCAGGGAATCAGTTTTACAGGGATGTTAATAGAAGTCTGAGGTAAGGGGCAGAGAAATTAGTCATATAAAGCATTGAAAATTGGGGGTGTCACATGGAATCACTGCTACATGTCTGTGGATGGTATAAGCACAGCCTATGGATGTTAGAAAGTAGAGACGTCACCCTGCAGCTCACCCACTCTCCAAGATCTGGGTCCCATGTTACAGGCACCTAAGGTCAATGGCTCGAGGATAACCAGGTACGAGGTTGTGGATGAATTTTTCCAGAAGGCAAACAGCAAACTAATGTACATGACACATGAGCTACCCACAGGGACAAAACAGCCATCACAGCACTGCGGGGCCAGAGGAACCCAAAGACCACTGCAGCTGACACAGAGGGACAGAAAGTGGATGAGATATGATGGCCCACCTGCCACCAGGTATTTTGGCACAGAATTGTTGACTACCTCTGAGTAAAACTGTCTAGCTGAATATTTTGCTGAAAAGTTCAGAGTAGGAGTAAATAAAGCTACATACAAACTGCATCTCACTAAGAGAAAAAAACAGAAAGATCTGAAAAGATTGCAGGTTTTCAGTTTTTCTTTTGAAATTACATTTTCTTTGGAAATTTAATGAAAAAAATGTTAAAAGAGCCAGAGATTAAATCCAAAGTTTCATTTTAAGTACAATGAAATACTACATTGAGTCTGAATCTTCTTCTGCCCAGAAACTTCTTTTGTTTGACGAGAGAACTAAAAAAAAAATCAATTCTTCATACAGTTCACCACCACGTTTGTCTTTGCCTCCCCCAGGATGTGGTTTATGTTGCTTTGTTGATCCAGTGTGTTTTAGCAGCAGACAAAATTTCAAAACATTTCCCTTTCAAGAGCAGTTTTCTACACCTGTATTCACTCAAGCTCTGATGATAAAACCAAAAGCCAGGCAGGAACAAAAGGCATACAGAAGGGATGTAAGGCTGTTCCAGAATTTATGCAGGATAAGCTTTTTGAAGTAAAGGAATTAAAAAAATGAGAAATTTAATGCAAAAGAAGTTGTAGCTACAGCTCCTAAGCTGTCATTTTCCAGCACAGTCAATGCCTTGGCTACTGAAGGTTAAAGCTTGCTCATAAGTATGGATAGCAGAGCATACAAAATGTATTATTTATTTTGAGGAACACCCTGCAATTATTCCTGACATATTGTGTAATTAGCCAAAATTACAGCATATTCACCGAGAGTGAAACAGAGGATAGCATAAATATTATGTGTGAGCCCACAGACACTGAGCACATTTCATCTGGGTGCAGATGTGTCTCATGGACTAACCAAGCGTGGTTCTCCCTGGCCCCCTGGGCTGTGCCAGCTCCTGAGCCAGCCCCCACAAAGGGGAAACATGGGGAGTAAAATCCTGACTTTCCCCATGCCAGCAATGGGAGCTCAAGAGCCATGCGAGGATTTAACAAATGGGAACACCCACACCTGCAGAGCTTTCAGGATGACTGAGCCCCAAGCTCATACCAGAGAAGAAGGGGTGTATTCCCATATATGTTATCCCAAGAGAGGTGGAAAGACAAGCTCAGAGGATGTCTGGAGAAGCTGCTTTGCTGCCTCGAGCTGACAGGAGGAGAAACTGAAAAACAGCTATGCCCTCTTGCCATGCTTTGTAGTGCCTCTTGGCCTGCAGCTTCCCAGAGAGATTTCCTACAGAGCTACATGTCAGACCCATGCTAAGGACTTGTTTGATGGCT
Organism: Hylia prasina; assembly: GCA_013397195.1. Lineage (NCBI taxonomy): Eukaryota > Metazoa > Chordata > Aves > Passeriformes > Sylviidae > Hylia > Hylia prasina. The sequence continues at coordinate 26,413 of VYXD01016832.1, read as the reverse complement.
CAGAAATCCTGGGGAATGTTGTGGCAGTACTCTGTGTGTACAGTTAGCAAGATTGTGTTTTGTTCTCTTGTCTCCAACATGCAACATAAAACTCCTTTGCTGTTAATCAGATTTCTTCCTGGTTTCCTACAAAGACGTAGTTTGGATATCAGGACATTCTACCCAGAACTTGCTCTGTGGGAGGATACAAAAAACAAGTTTAAGAACATCCTTCAAGGAATGCACATCTGGAATCAGCATAGGACTGAGGTTGGACTAATCAACAGTGGGGGTCCCTCCAGCCCTGCTGCTGGGTGGAATTGACTTGGTGGCATTAGCACAGTCTGCAGTCTGAGTGTTTGAAGGGTTCCACAATAGAGTCCCCATCTCCCCTTACCTTGAAGTGCCCCATGCAAGGCTCCCCATCACCAACAGTGCTCACATGAGCAGAGCAGACACCATCCCTGCTGTTCAGGCCTGCCACAGTGCTGGGATTTATGCTATTCTCAGATGCTAAATCACTTCCCCTATCAATCCAGCAGGACTGAGATACTGCAGATACACTGAGAAGTCCCTCATACAAACAAAACATACTTACGGAAACAATAACATCAAACTTCCACCCTGCTCCGAATGCCTAGAAAAGTAAATTCATTAAAACAGAAAATGGACAGAACATACTGCCAACAAGCACTGAGGAGAAATTAATCACTTCAGGTGCTATCAGTCCGAGGGAAGGTACCTGGTCCTACCAACACCAGCTCACAGAAATGCCCTGGATAATCACTGGATGGCAACTCAGGGAAGAATTTGGATCCCAGCGTCATTCTGCAAGCTTTAAATAGTCCCAACATCCTCTTTTGCTGCAGTATTCCTTAAGCAATCTCACAGCATTTTCCAATGGGATGAGCATGTGAAACTCCTTTATTTAACAGGTAATAAGCCTGTGATGTGGAAAAAATTAAAGCTTGAATCAGTCGGGTTGTATTACAAGAAATTTTTTTGCTCACTGCACTAGTGCAGCCTAAGCATTTTTGTAGCAGTTTGGAAGCATTTTTGACTCAAAACTATGCTGCTACTAAATTTCAACAAATCTTATACAACACACACAAATGCATAATGAAAATGTGCTGCTTTTGCCATTCTGGTCTGAAACATTATACTTCAAAGAGCAAGATCATGCTAAAAATGGCCAAAATTCCACCATGTGACTCAAAGTTCTTTCCTTTTGCTTTGTGAAAATATACCTTTTTTTTTAATCTACATAATGGTTTTAATTTTCCCTTAGGGCCAAAGGTTTCCTTCAAACTAATGAAAATGCTCCAGGTGTGAGAAAGCCATCATCCACTTCATTCCATCCAAAGCTCTGTTTTAAATAACGATGATGTTTTATTGCTCATCTCTCAGCACAAACACCTCATTTCTGGTATCAGGCAGCCCCCAGGATTCCACTGATGCAGGCAGGTTTACCTGCCACCCAACTGCCATCTCAGAAGAGAGGTGAAATCAGTGAGCTCCCTCTCCAGGGATGCGTGTGCTGAGGATGACACAGTGCAGATGGAGTGAAAACAGAAAATCTGCCTCTCCAACAGGTTTCTGAACAAAGCTGCTGCTCCCCCAGCTGCCCAAGAGGGCTCAGAAAGCTCTAAAACTTCACTTGGTGCTTGTTAATCTAATTCAAGAGCTGCTGTGGGGCTGTAGCTCTAAAATCTTAGAATTTATTTAATGGAAAGTAGAGTAAAAGAAGAAACAGGAAGAAAAATATAAAAAGAAATGTTTATGGAAGCAAAGAATGTAGGAGTGGCACGGACTGAAATTAGCTGAAAGCCAAAAGAAACGTTTAGAAATGTTTCAGTACTGATGCTGTGTGCCTGCCAGCAGGCAGAGCCCACACTGATGAGCATCCCACCTCATTGTAAAAGCCAGCAGAGAATTAGTGGTTACACCACACGCTCTGCCAGCCCTGTTAGCCACAGCAACAGACAATCCCAGCGTGAATATGATGCTGATCACCACGGAATGACCGCAGGGACGGCTGCAGATCAACACAGAGGCAGCCAGTGACTCACCCCGGCTCCAGCCACAGGAGCTGTGCCAGGAGAACCACCAGCCACAGAGCAGGTGGATGGTCCAAGCCCCTCACCTGCCAGCACCTGATCCCTGCATCTCCTGCAGCCCAGTGGCTCCCAAGTCCCCAGGGAACCCTCCAGCAACCCAACCCTAAGCTGGGCGCTGGAAAACAAAACCAGCTGTCTTTTTGCTAACTTCTACTGCTTCTCAATGTTCTGGAAAACGTGGACTGGCTTTTTGCAGCCTGGCTTCATTTGAAGCAGACCCATCCACTTGACCTTTTGCAAACAGTTTTGCTTTGGGGGATGAATGAAATGTATTTATTTGGCAGCTCAGGCAACACGGGTGGCAACTGCTAAGCAAAGAAACTATCTGTGCAGCCAGCAAGGGGAGGAGACAGCCAACTATGCTATTCTAGATAAATATCAATTAAGTGAGCATGTTCTATTAACCCCAAGACCTCTCTTTTCTTCCTTAATTTCAATCCAAAATGCTTAAGTATCTCAAGAAAGGAACATTTCAGGGGAAATTTATCTTTATCATAACTGCAATCAGGTTTCAGCTAGAGAAGAGACACAAGTAACAGAGTTACATTGCCTCTCTGTGGTTATTTTGCCAGTTCACAGCATGTAGCTGTCCACTGGATGTAACACATGCCCTTAACAGAGCAGGCTGCTGGAGGGTAGGTGAGACAGGAGTGCACAGAGCACTCCATAGATGCTGCTGTGGGATGTGAAAGAAGCTCTGTGCCCTCCACCACTGTAGTGGCTGTATGTAGCCCTGGATCTTCATCCTCACATGTACCCCCCACCATGAGAGGCAACCAACCATTTTCTGACATCTATCAATGAAGTCACACACTCCAAACAAGAACTATTGTGCCGAAAAGGTCCCAGGAAGAAAGACGGGGAACACAGGCAGGTGACAGCATAACTGCTTCTCTCCTTTCACCAGAGCTGCCCACCTTCTGGCCAGTGAAGTGCCAGAGGCCCACAGCTGAGGGTTCCTCCTCAGCAACACAGCAGTGCCAGCCAAGCACCACCAGAGATCAAGTTTGTTTTTGTGCTCAATAACAGTGAAGGAGGAGGGGGCATTGATGCAAGTCAGACTGGATTGCACAAAATTTCACCTCCTACACAAACTTCAGGTACAACAGGTGCACATGCTGCCAAGAAAAGAGAGGAGCTGCTACTGCTACCTCCTCCCTTGCTACTGAGCACAAGAGCTCAACAGTCTTCCAAACTTAAGATCTCTGCCTAGAGCTGCAGAACCCCAAGCAGCATCTCCTCAGTGGCTACCCTAGCACAGCAGAACAGTCACCTCCTCATGACAAACCCAAAGCCACAGAGCAGATGCAGCAACACAGCTGCACAGACCCCTCCTGTGATGCTGCTGCTTCCAGCATTAATCTTCATCTCCCACAGCAGCCCACTCTGGGAAAGGGCAGAGAGCAGAAATGCCTGGAGGTGCTGCATGGAGCCTCATCACACCAACAACCAGTCAGGACCTCCTCCCAGAAGACTGGAAACGCTCAGGACTCAGATCACCACCCTGGTTCGTGGCTTTGTCCCTCTGTCACCATTAGCCAGGGCATTTTGGAATGAACACAGGACAGAAGAGGTGTTTGACAAGTGCCAGCTTGCATCCAGGTGCATTTTCTCAGCAGCCACATAAGCTCCATCAGGGTGTCAGAAAGCCCCATTTCAGTGCTTGGAACAAGCACAGTTATTTGTCTGAGCTGCAGCATGGGGGCTGGAAAAGCCAAAGTGAGTGGTCTGCCTGAACAGTGAATCCCACAGTTGTGTTCCACAGCTCTCAAGAAAGATGCCTTCTGCTTTACCATTTTAGAAATGTGTTTTAGCTGCTATTTTCAGTGGTACTGGTAAGAAGCTGTAGCCCCACATCCCTGTGACCATGCTGCACACACTCAGTCTCTGCACTGACTCCCTCAAAGCACAAACCCCATTCCTGCAAGCTGGAGGAGAGTGTGTCCATTGTTTTCCTACAGCTTTTAATAGAGATGCAAAGTAAAACCAGCCTCTGCAAAGGCCAAGTTATTTCAGGATTCTGCTACATATCAGAAGAGAGCAAACATAAAACAATAGATGTAGTAGCTTACTCCATGGTCAGAAAGGATAATGCAATAACATGAGGAATCTGGTGTTAGCTGAGGAATGGAGATGAGCCACACATTAAACAGGAGAACAGAGTAAAAAGGTACTGCTCCCTGACAGACTGCAGCAAGTACAGCCCAGGCACGGAGTAGATGACTTCAGTACAAGTCACTTCTCAAGACATTTCCAAGATCAAGACACAGCAATAATGAAGTCATGGCAGTGACACTATGACAGCACACAGAGCATATGGAAATGTATCTGTATTCAATGATTAGTTTTTTATTTAAAAGTTAGTTCTTTGGAGCTGCTTTCTCTGACCTGTTACTGTCTATGCTCTTGGTCACCTTCGTCCAAGCCACGGAGCTTACAAATACGAAAGAGATGTCAATCTCTTACATGTTTTGCTTGATAAAATTCTTCCTTTTATTTTAATAATAACAAATCACAACTTGGCTTCAATTGTGCAGGAGTAGAAAAATCTCAGAAGTAATGTGCACATGACTGTTCAGAAGGTTAGATCAAATGAGACAAATGTCAGAGGGATAAAACAAACACCTACCTGGCCACTGTAGTTCATGGTATTCTTCTTTGGGAGGGGAAGGAAGAAAAGCAATAAGCCCAACTGCATTTGCAATTGCTCCCCACCACAATGAAACTCAAGATGATATTCGAGTTTCAAACAGCCTCATAAGCTCCCATGGCAGCCCTGCTCTCCTCACTGCCCAAGTTAAGCTGCTGATTGTTTTGGTTAACAGGCAACTTATCTGTTAAAATATGAAGTATCTGGTCTACTGGAATTATTCTAAATTTGTGTTGAATTCAGCAAAGCAAGGATGAAAGGAAGAAAGAAAACCTTATCTCCATTTTGGTATTTTTTTTGAATTCAAGCTTTGGGTTTATATTTCAAAGGAACATTTCATTTAGAAGAATACCTGAAAATCAAAGAAAAATACACATATCAGAATCTTCTAAATGAAATTTCACCTTCACTCCCCCCCCCAAAAAAAAAAAATCCCAACAGTTGTATCAGTGAACAATAAATTGATTTATATGGATCTTTTATGGTGAAACAAAATAATCGCTCCCTAACCACTTTTTGCCCTGACTCTCCTGTTTGGCTGGTGACAGAGGAATCAATCATTTGTATTGATCTAATGGTGAGCCTCTGGTGGCTAATGATTTCCACTGCTCTCACAAGCACAGCTACCCCTGGGGCCACGGGGACAGAAGATATCCATCCCTCTCAGAGCTTGGATGACTTCCATGGATTTTCTTGGCATCGGCCATACTCAGTCCAGAACTAGTACGGAGCAGCTTACTGACTGACATGTTCACCCATAAGCTGTGTTGGGAAGCAGGCTGGCAGCAGAGCTTTCCGTGCCCTGGAGAAAACCAGGAAATGGCTCTTCCCCAGATTGAGAGACTGAGAGCTTGGGGTTGCTATCTGACTCCCCATGAACCGAGCACAGCCACACACCGTGACATCCACCACATCTGCAAGTCACGAATGCGTGTGATACCACCCCCAGGGATCAAATGGATAAAATGAAACCCATCTGCCGAGCTGTCACGAGCAGGAGGGAGCCTCTTCCTCCCTCCTGATTATGTTGGCATTCATTAGGATGGGTGGTGCAGAAGGAGCTTACAGCACTGCCCCAGCCAAGGAGGATGCATGCCTTCAGGGCTGTGCCCTTTCCCTTGGTGTTATCCGGGCTCATGTCTGGCTGGAGAGTTGGCATCCATGCCCTTATCTCAGCTAGCACTGCTACGAGCTCTTGCTGTCCAGGTGATGCCACATTTCCAGGCATTTCCATTCCTGTCAGCCAGGACACAGCACCAAATTCTGCAGAGGAGCAGGCAGAAGAATGCAATGGACCCCCCTGGGCTGGGCACACACACATGGACACGCTTACAGAGGAGAGCTGGGATCCAGATGGAATTCTCCTGCAGGGAGAAGATATACCCTGGGTAATGCAGCCGGCATTTGGACAGTAGCAACAAAGTGGACAAATTCCACAGGTTGAGCAGGTATTACAGCTGTTCTGAGATGCACCATTCCACAAAAGCAGGCAAGGACTATAAGCTAAAAATGTGTTTTTCACCCTGAGCTTCAATCATTTTGACCCTGTATGAAATCAGAAAGGACTTCAGGATTTAAGTTGGGGAATTTAACAGCTTGCAGATGACAGACTTCTCAAATGTTTTAAATGAATCTCTGAATGAACAAAGTCCTTCTATGCCCTTCAACTAAGTTGCTCTTATATTTTACTTATACTGCTGCAAAAATATCTACAACCATATATTTTAAGTTCCAAATTTCTATTTATTATTCAAGATGAGAAATACCGCAAAGGGAAAACATGGTTTAAGTCACTGCTTTTTTTCTATGTGCAAGCTATTTCCTTCACTTTGGAAGAAGCCTTTATATATCCTTAAGGAAAAGCATCCTTTCCCTAGAAGAGCACAAAACGTGTACCAGACAGGGGAAAAAAAGGAATTAAAAAAATGCAAATTTTTTTTTCCTGGGGTGAAAAACCTGTTTAAGAATGAGCTCTGCATTCTGAGCTGGTAACTCATTTACAAAAACAGGCTCTGAGACGACTGAGACAATGCTACAGTGCCTGTCATTGCCTGACCCAAAGCTGCCTCAATTCAAACATGATTTCCCCAATAATTAATACTCTCTCAGTGGGTTTCACCGGGAAAAAACTTCTAGCAATCCCACAGATATTGTGCCTGATGCTCCAGCCTGTTTCCTTGCATGCAAGGCTGCCAATTTGCTCAGCTTTGCTGTTCAGTGGCCACGGCATGATGGAAGGCCACCTCCAGCTCAGCTCTCTGGATCACACTCTGCCTGAGAAGATAGCTGGTGAAGCAACAGTGACAGCTTTCACAAACAAACTGGACCCACCAGCCCAGGCTTTTCAGACTGCTATGAAACAGCTAAAGAAGGGACACGCATGGATACTTTAATTCAGACACAAAGGGGATGAAAGTACTTGGTTCAACTCTTTGTTGGTGGGGATGTCATGTGGAGAGAGCTGCTTGTCAGGTCTCCAGCATTCGACTCTTGGACCCATCAGTCCCTGAGGAAGAATCCACCTCTTGAACTGTACCGACAAGGCATGCCATACAGTAATTTCTTTTGAATCCTCTATCAAGTCATTACGGTTCAGAGCAAAATATATCACTTATAGATGTCCAATTGCAGCAAACTGCCTGTGTTAACTCACAATAAAGGGATTAAGCCCATGTGTCCAAATGCTCAGTTTAGTCCACAGCACTCAGTGTCCTTATTTGGCCTACCTTAAACTAGTAAGTCATCTTGGAGCAAAACACATCCAAGAGCTCTAGAGAATACAGTGTGCATGTGAGACAGCTGCCTTTGCCCACTGAAAAGACAGACAAAATTAGTTCCCATTTTACAACACAGTCCCTATTGCAACCAACAAATGAAATGTTTCTGCAAAACAGACAAATGAGTCTGTCTTCCCCAGAAGCTGATAGCTTTGATTATACAAGATATCCCTGCATGAATCTGGTTCCCCATAGCTTGCCAAAAACTTTGACTACTCACACCCAGTACACAAGACTCAACTGCTCCAGGGTGCAAAATCTCCCTTCCCATAGGAGAGCAGCAGTATTTCACTGTGACTTCACACAGGCTGCAAAGTGGAGCACAAGGTGCCAACCAGTGCCAAGTACCTCTGCTCACCCACGTCTTTACGGAATATTTCAGTTACAGCACTGCTTGAGTCACATATTAAAACATGTAATAAACAGCTTAATTGATGTAAGCTCACACAGTTACTTTACAGAAGCAAAGAGCAAAGGGAACATGAACCTTCATCAGAGTTGTATTTGTGTAATGTGCAAGCTACAGCTCCACCACTGCTGCATCCTGAGCTCAGTGGCAGCGGGGTCCAAAGCGTGGTGTGCTGGTCCCAGCACTGGGAATTAGGTCTCTGTGTCAGGTAACTGCTCCATAGCTGGAATCAGTCTCGCCTTCTGTAAAATGGGAAGAATCCTCTCCATTCAGTAGAGCTTGTTGAGTACTATAGATGAAAACCACTCTGTAAATTCAAAGTATTTTGACAGTTACTCCCCATAGTCATATGACAAGGTCATGTTTAAAAAGGTAAAGAGAGATCCCCTAGCACTGTATCATCTCCAAATACATGTACCTCTTTTGAACAGAGTGTGTTTCTCTCATTCCCTTCGCTGACTTACAAACTACTGAACCAGCATATCATTAAGTACACATAATCACTGAGGTTGTGGGTCACTGCACAATGTATGCACATTTCTTTAAACCACTTTCAATTAATTTGCATGTCATTTTCTGTGCAGAAACTGGATTCTGAAATGAGCAAGTTATCTGGGCACAAGACAATCCCTTGAATAAACAATCCGAGCAGCAGAATCCCTGTAGCATGCTGCCTCCTGAGCAGCGCACCCAAGATCAGGAATACGATGTATCAGTGAAATAAATCCCTAGTTAGAAGATGGATGTCGGGAACTAAGGCAGACACAGTCCATAGCCTAGGAAAGGACATTTACATTTTTCTTCATAGCAACTTAATTCCTCTAGTTCTTGGATTTTATAAAATGAATACAGTACTGGTTACAAGGGATTGATTGACAGCTCTGAAGATTGAGCAGCTCTATTTTTACAACACTGAGTAGCACTGATCCTCCTTCTAAGTCAATAAAAAGACTCCCTAAAATCATTCTCACTTGTAAGCTATAGAAAATGTTCCTCAGCATGAAAGTCCATGCAAGTTGAAGGAATTCTTAAGACTCACCGATTCTTCACAGGCATTTACTGAGTCCAAGGAAGGAGAATTGGATCTGTGTAACTGGGAGCACTGGGGTAGGATCAACAGAAAGCCTTCCCAACCACATGCTGCTGGAAGTCATTCAAACTTCCCAGCCCTTTTAATCTTTAGCAGACTGCATTTAATAGCAGATTAAGATGAAAAGGAAAGAGGAATAGAAAAAATTACATCAGTAAGACTCCCAGTTCCCATTGTTGATCCTGCAAAGAGTGATTCCCGAGACAAAATGCCAACGTTTTTTGGGCAAGAGCCGTGTTCTGGTCTTGGCTCACAGATTAACTAATATATAGGATAGTCCAGCAAGCCACCACTCATCATAACTTAAGCAGGAAAATAAAGACAGGCAACTTTATCCCTTTGAATATTTCAAGTCACGCTATATTTTAAGTATTTCACAGCCTCTTGTGATACCTGCTTTTAAGCAGACCAGTATAGAAATTGGTTTCCACAGCCTAACCCATGCATTGAGTCTTCAAACATTCTCACAACTAAATATGGTCCCTGCCCCACAGCCTGTGAATCTGGGAGTGCTGACAGCAATCCAGAGGGATTATTCTTTCCCCTTTGTTGACAATAGTGTTGAAAGAAGTGGCCTTCTATAGTGAGAGGCTTTGTCCCATTTCCTTCCCTTGTTTAGATAAGTCCAGGTCACATACATCAGTCTACAAACGAGAGGAGCAGTGTTAGCTACTTCTGACACCTTGGTGAAGAGTCACTACCAATAGACCGCAGCTGTGGAGAGACTGGTCAACAAATATAATACTAATGTATATGGAAATCATGGAAGGTTACACAGGCTGATGGTACATCCTGAATGGCTAAGTGAATGAGTATCCCTCTTTTTTAACCATTATACAGAAGAACATCTTGAGAAAACTACATCTTCTCAGTAGCTTCTCAAACCAATCTCTGTTTTCTTACCTTTATGGCGACTTATAGCAGTGAAAAAAATAAAGCAAGGCATAAATCATTATGCCACTCAGAAATTATGGAGGGCCTATTCTTGCCAGGTGCTGAGTTCTCACGCCTACCAAGGACAGCTGAGAGCACAAAGCAATGCTCAGAACTGAAACTGTGGGTGGTGGGACTTCATCGTGGGAATGTGAGCACTAGGGTGTACACTAAAGCGAACTTCTCAAGGAACCAAGACTGAGCACAAGCATAAAAGAATAAAGAAAAGAAGACAAAAAAGGACTACCCTAAACACCATTTCTCGGTCCTCACAAACTCACTATCGGGTGTAGCCACTGTGCAGCTGCCATCAAGAAAGCTTTCTAAGCTAATGAAATACCCTGTACAACTCTGTTCTTGAAGTAGCACTTGATGGATTTAGTTATCAAATGACCAAAATTTTAACTGATCCTCAGTTTATCGATTTCCTTGTCTCCATGCAGAAAACGAGAGACTATTTTAAAAACTTATCTACGAGGAAGTGGAAAAACACAATTCTGGGTGAAGCTTGGACAAATGAAACCTCTGGGCCACTCTTGTCGGAGGACCCTCTGTGCTCACTCTTTGGACACTGGTGAAGAGATGCTGGCAGCAGGTCACTGCCTACCCATCCCATCAGACCAGGGGAGGAGATTTGCCAGGACCCAGGCCAAAGTTGAGCGCGGAGCAAGCCCCGTCCCCAGCCGGTACCCGGCGGTGCCGGGAGCGCACCGGGGCAGACATCCCGGCGGGACCGGGGCTGCCCCTCTCCGCGAAGCGGGTTCCCAC
>VYXD01016832.1:0-14724 GCA_013397195.1 Hylia prasina | reverse complement strand
GCCCCCCGGCGGGGGGGGGGCGGGGGGGAGCGGAGCCGCGCCCGCTTCCCGCCTGCATCCTCCTGCCCGACCCGGGAGGGGGAAGGCGAGGAGAGGTGGGGGAGGAGAGGGGAGGGAGGGGCCGGGGAAGCCCCCCCGGACGCCCACGCTGCGCAGGGCTGTTGCCAAGGCGGCGGGGAGCCCCGCAGCCCCGCGGCGGCCGGGCAGGAGCCGGGCTCCGGGCTTCGGGCTCGGGGAGAATTGCAGCTGGTGCCGCTCGCCCTCCTCTACGCAATCCTACGTGATCGAGGTTCGGATGAGAAATACCGCGCAGGCAAAGAGAAGCAATTGCAGCTCCGCGGCGGCTCTGCCCCTCCGCCCGAGCAGACCCGCCGCCCCCGCCGGCAGCCGGGCTTCCCCGGGACCGCAGCCCTCCCGGCGGAGCCGCCTGCCCCTCGTGCAGCCACCCCGGCAACCTCCCTGGCCACTGCTGTCGGCGCCCGAGCACCCAGCCTCGGCAGCCAAGCGTGTCCGTGGAAGCAGAGAGCAGGGACAACCCCGGCAGCCCTCGGGCCGCTCTGCCAGAGCCGGTTCCTGGGCCGGGGAGCGTGCGGGCGGCTCCAGCGGCGGTGGGCACCGCTGGGCTGCCCCCGGCCACAGCGGTACCACGACACACCGCCATCAGCAGGTGCTGGCCCGGCTCCCGCCTATCTCCAGCCACAAAACCGCACCGAACAAAACTGAAGGTGGAAATAGATCTTTGGTTGTCCAGAGAAGCAACTGCTGCTTTTGCAACAAGGATGGTGCTCTCCCGATTTCAGGTTCAAGTAACAGGTAGCGATGGTAGCTGCCAGGTTAGTTAGGTGACGAGCACGACTCCTGGGGGAGCGCACAGGCGTCGGGGTGGAGAGAGAGGGGATCTCGGCTGGGAAGAGAGGACACTGCTACACTTTGGCGAGTAGCAATTGACAGGACGGGATTAAGCCAGTCCTGAAAGTGTACGCGTGGTGCATGTTTCTAGCTGACCAGAGCATTTTAAACCAGTTGGTGACACGCCCTAGGAATTACCAGTTTCAGCAAAATAATCTTCTTTACTTCAAAGTTCTAAAAAATTTCTAAATCCTTCACCTCTAGACTTCAGCTCTAAATTATTTTAATGTATTGGGGGGAACAGACAACTGAAACAACCACCCACTATGTCCATAAAGATTAACTAAATTCTGGCATTACTTCCTGAATTTTACTCTTAGTCTCTATGCATATCAAAACAAGGTGGAATCAGGTTTTCCAGGCTGTTGATCTCTTTTTAACTACTGCCAACTTTTTTTGAGCAGATTTCACCATCCCAGTCAATAAAGATTTTTCTTCCCTTTCCTGTAGCTAAAATGCTTCATATTTCAATTTTCTCTATCAGATTATCTCACTTGACATCAAAGAATTATTGCAGTACAAGGTACAGGCATGGCCTAAAGAAAGCTGTTTGTTTTCAGAGAATCACTGCCTGAACTGCCAGTGAATTATCCAAAGCTTCATCTTCAAGGGATGTGAGCATATCTTCATATCTTCTCAAGAAAGAGGTTTTCTATATATATACAAAGATATTTTTTTGCCTGTAGTTTTCAAGTCTTTGGTGCAAAAATGCTGCTTTATCCACCCCATAATAGATAAGTTCCAGTTATTTTGATGTGTGACTAATTTGTTTTGTTGTATAGCTGTAAACTTGGAGCAGCAGGTCTGCACTTAAAAACGATCTTAATCAGTGATAAAGTCGGTCACAGTATTTTTTTTCATGATGATTTGAAAAGAGAGTTGCTGCAACTCTTAAGAAGAAAGGCTTCTCCCAGGTCTTTCCTGCTTCTGCAGTGACTGACTTAATTTAAGCCAAAGCTTGTGAAACTGAATGTGGTGTTGCATTTGCCAACATGCAGGTCTGCCTTTATCTATAGATGGCCAAGGAGTCCACGGGGTTTGGTTCTGAACACAGGCACAGTGCCATGAGCTCCTGGTGACATTAGTGACATGCACATCTGCTCTGCACAGGTCTGATCATGCCCCAGCTTCACAAAACTTTCTGAAGAGTCCAAGTTTTTATAAACACCAAGCAAGCCCAGAGTGGTCTTGAGCTGGAGAATGGAAGGCCAACCTCATCATGCTCCTGCACTATCATTCTCACCGGTGTAATGTTACCTTTGGTGGGGTGCCAAGTGAAACAGAAAACCCTCCACGTGCTTTCATCTCTAACAGTGAAAGTTCTCTTCAACTTCCATTTGGGTAAAGAGAGTTCAAAACATCTTCCATTTTCATCTGTATCAGCTACTCCTCTTTGAGGGTTGTGCAGCCTACGCTGTTCCAAACCAACTAGCCCCTGTGAGCTTCACAGGCTGCCTTCCTCATTGCCATCAATGGAAGCTGAATTGTTTGAGCAAACTGGGTCAATATGGGATTTTTCCTTAAGGAACATAAATGTAAAATGTATTTATATATAAAAGAATATCTATATTATGTAGTTATTATGGCAGTTTTTCTCACATGCCACTTCTCTCCATGCTTTCTCCTCACTTCAGTCCCACTCTGCAAAGCTGCTCAGTGCACCCTATGAAAACTGGAATGCAGAGTAGCAACGATACATACAATAACCAAGACAGACCGTTTCAATGATGTTGGAGAGATATGCCTCCTGCAGTTTGTGGAGAAAGACCCCTCTGGCACAGAGGAGCAGGCAGGGGTTCCATGTGGCTGTTGAAGCATCAGACTCATTGTGTTCACTAAACATTCCCACCTCAAATGTACAGGAGCCTCTGCATGACCAGGATCAATATTTCAAGACACTGCCATTTTTGAGGTTTAATTCTCTTGATAAATAAACCCTTCTGTCTGTAGTGCTGAAGTTTAAAATGAAGGCCTGGCTGAATTTCAGGGCTTTGGTGACTTGAGCAGAGAAGAGATCTAGAATTGCAGTCCCTTACCTTCCTAAACAGAATAATCTATCTAGGTCAGAACGGAGGTTATTGGCATCTTTCCTTAGTGAAGTGCAATAATTCCCGCAGGGTTGCTAACAGAATATCCTGTTTATTTTTCATAGAGCCTTCAAAAGCCATGGGCTGTGTTCTGTAGATTCAGTCATTAGGCATATCTCTGCTTTACTAATTCTGTACACACAGAGCTACCTACAGATACAAACATATGCAGGTTTTTTGCTGTTTTATCTGCAGAGCTACTGCAAATGCATACATGAAAATTAAAGAAGAGATTTACATTTAATACCACTTTAAAATGTGTGTGCACGTTGCTGTAGTTGAATGGGAAAAAGAAAGACACCCATCTCTGGCCAATAATTATGAATGGCCTAATTCACCATTTTACAGCAGCATAGCAACAAATCTCTTCCAATAGGAAGGCACTGTTGAGTTTGAAAGTCTGCATGCAGACACCTCTTAAGAATTGTACCAAATTTCCACGCTGTGTAAATTACATCTAAAATGTGCATTGTCAGGGCTGCTTATTAAGCAGAATTAAGCTCATATCAATGTTTTATTAACTTTATTCTTTACAAGGTAGCCCCTTGTTGCATGTCTAGCATAATTAAAATTCATGCAGCTTTGGCATTCCCCAGTCTCTCTGCGTGGGCGGACTTTTTGGAAAAAAACATGCCTGGGTAACCTGATAAAGAAAAGACAAGATCTTACTGCATTTTGCTCGGTTTCTGTGCAGGGTAATTCTGTTTACAATGCATGAGTTTGTATCTATGTTTGGATGCCTAATAAGAATTCACATGGCCACTTTAAAATATGCTATTCAGGGAGAGAGATCTGGCCCTAAAACAGCAGCAGAGTACAAGAACTGGCCGGCTTTTCTGGGCTGTTCTCGCACAGCTGAGCTTAGAGCTGACTTGGCCTTTTAATAAACACAGAAGAGCCTGCATCATCTGATTGCTATATTGAAATAATTCATTTAATGGGCCCTTCACTCCCCTTTTTGCCTTCAAAGATTCAATTAAATGAAATTTGCAACTCATCACAAGAAGTATTTATTAGTTTAGCTGGTGTCTTTCAAACCAGCTCCAGCCTGGGGAGAAGTTGGGGCTGTCTAGGTGTTAAAGCGAGGGGCAGGTATGCAATTGGCAGACTGCAAAATGAAACCACTATTGCAAAAGCAGGCTAAAAGCAGCACCAACACAACAAAACCAACTGCAGCCTAGAAAAAGAAATAATTCTACTAGGATTTTATACATTCACATATTTTTTTTTCTTTTTAAGAGAAGATTTTCTACTTAGCAGGAGCTTTTATTTCTCCTTGTTGACTTGTCGCCTACGTGAGGTGGAGGCAGGGCAACACAAGAAAGCTTCGTCTCACTGAAGGGAACTGGGGCTGTCTAGAAATTTGAAGGATTTTTCTTCAAGAAGCCTCCTGTATGGATGAATAGACTTTTGTCTCCAGGGTTCTGGAAGCACCTGCTGGGATCATTTCCCTGAAATGAAGCCTGAAAAGGAGCAGTAGCAGGGAGCATCTCAGACTGTTCCCACATATACAGAGAGACCTTCCTACAGAGAGGTCAGTGCCTGTCCCACATGCCAGAGCCATGGGGGATGTTCAAGGTGGGCTCATCACAAATCTGTTTTTATCACCTCAGCCCAACAGTCCTGTTCATCAACCATTCTGTCATTGCCTTCCCCAGTGGGATCAGGACATGAAAAGCTGCAATCCTTGCAGTGATACACTTCAGTTGTGGCTTCCTAAGTGGCAGGAATCCAAGAAAAAGGGCCTGCAAACACCTGCCCAGTGACAGCTCCCACACAGCACTTCAGTCATAAGGGCAGTGCAGGGAGGAGGCCTTGCTGAAGGATCTCCCATCAAGGAATAATGAAAGGATGGACACTCTGCTTGCAGATCACCTTGTGCAAGGCAGAGCTTAGAGCCCACTCTTGCTGAGCTGTTGGCACACAGACAACCAGCTGCTCCAGGCTTAGAAACACCCACCTATGCATCCGGAAAGAAAACTCAAATATCTTCTTGCCTGTACTAGAGCTGCTGAATTTAAAAGACAGGACAGACAGCTGCTTCTCTTCCTTTCTTCCTCCTTCCATCTCCTCTTCCTCACTTAGAGTCTCCCAACACCCAGCAACTCCCTCCATACGCTTCCCTTAGAGATTTTTCACCCATGGCTACCTGTCAAACAGCCTTAAGCCACAGGAACTACGAGAATCCAGAAGAGGAAAGGATGCATGGACTTGAGATTTCACTCCAGATCTTATATTTGCATTCACAGTGTCCTAAAAAAAGACCATATCCCTTGTGCTTTTAATGCAAAGCAGAAGCTTGACGTGAAATAGGTGGAATAGCCACCACCAAACAACCCCACTTGTGAGCCTGAGGCTGAATATACACACACGATGCCCTCCCTCCCCTAAAGCAGAGACTCAGTCCCCAGAACTCGGGATAGAGGCGCTTTTAGGAACAAGACAATTCCTACTCTTCTCCCTAGGAGATGTCAGCCATCCCCACTGTTCTCTTTAAATCCTATTTGATGACAACCTGTAGCCTATTTTGGCCTACAGGTTCAATAATACCAGAGATGCCCAGGTCCCATGGACACTGAACATGGTTGTGACTGGATTTACATGTCATCTGCATGAAAGTGGTGTGGTCTGGGTAAAGAGGGGAGTGTAACCCCCCAGTGCAGCTTCAGGCCCAGGGCCCCCAAGCCCCTGGGCTCAGGAGGTCTGAGAGGCTGCCCATACTTTTCCCTCTCCCTGGGAGGATGGAAAACTCCTCATGTTGTAACCATGCAGCCAGACACCAATTTCAACCAAAACCATTTTCAAGTGTGTAAGGAAAAGCCTTTCAATTTAAAGTTTCCATCAAGCTGACTTTGCTGAAAGTCAAAGAGATCCTTCCTGATTAGATCTTAGCTGAGGCAAACCAACCCGATTATGTGATTGAGAATGATAGAAAGGAGGGAGGGAGAGCAAAACTCCTATCATGCTCCTCCAGCAAGGCTGTGGGACCATCTGCTCCACAGCAGGTCAAGGCTTGGAGATTGAAGACATCCCCCTCCTTAATGCACCTTTGTGGCACTGGCATAGCTCAAGAGGGGGAGGAAGGGCCAGAAGCTGTTAAGAGAAATACCAAACTTCCTCCAGACCTGTAAATCTGTCTACCTGCACATAATGGATTCCAACAGACCTAAAGAAGTCATGGAAAGTTCCTGACCCCAAACTTTGCGTGCCCCTTCATCCAGCCTCCAAATCCACAAGCCCAGGATTTGCAGCCTGAGCTAGGTCGTATCTCAAATCCTCCTGGGTCAGCACAGCAATGCTTCACTGGGGCAGCCCATTGCTCTGCCACACAGCAAAGGGTCCTTCCAGTTTGGAGAGCTCGGAAGAAAAACAGCAACTCTAACAAGACCTGGTACTGATGCTGCCTTCAAGCTCTGCAGTCCAGGAGTGCTGGGACATTAATCCTGCCCTAAGGATGCCTCTGAAGTTACATGCATTCAGATTGCATCTTACTTAACAAAAACTTGCTTATTTCTCCTTGCGCACTGCAAGGGCATACTCAACACTAAATGTAAACATGAGATTACAGCTGTCATGCAGCCAGAAAAAGGTTTGAAGACTCCGTCATCCCACACTGACCTAAAGCGCTGGGTAAAAGGGATCTGGATGAATGCATTGCTTCCCCCACAAACCCCTGTCTTCCAAGCACACCTCTTGCTATTTGCATTGTAATTTATTTCCCTCTCCAGCAATAAATCAACTCCTCTATCTCTCCAGCAAAATGAAATCCCATGTCCTCTTTCCCTGGACTCTCAGAGCTGCTGCAATCCAGACACCAATAAAGATATCAGTGGTATAGGAGGAAATCTAAGTTTGCCAAGGATACAAAGACTAATGCAGTAGTAATTAATGATCGCAGTAAGTCTGGTGAAAATAAACTGAACTGACACAGAAACTGAGTTCATAGAAACAAGTTTCCTTTTAACAAAGCCAGATCAAATCTCTGGGGATAAATTGTGCAGTCTGTATTACTTCAAGACTGAGCAATTTTTTTTCCTCAGAAAGCAGTGACTCTGGGAATTAGGAACCATGAGGGAGATACAGCTAAGAGGAGCTTTCTGCACAGAACAGCAGCTGGGAGAGCACAAGCCCATATGTGCACGGATGGAGCAATAGAGAGAAAAATGAGCAATGCTCGTTCATACCAAATTTGTACAAATACATTTGTACCCAGTGCAGCAAACACCAGTATCATGAGTCACGAAGTCTGGTTACCACACTTCAGAAGTGGCAGAACAAAGACGTTCTGAGGACTACAAAGAATATGGATATAGTGAAAGATGTGAGCAGTTTTGTCTCTTGGTTGCAGTAATAGCACATCTACAGGGATTCACATGGGGCTACTCTTGAAAATGCTCTTAGTACTCGTCCATATTTAGCCTGTTAATACTATGGCCACTGACAGTTTGGTGTTGCTGAAAATCTGGCCACAAAAGATAAATGGTTGAGAGCCTCGGTATCCAAGAAAATGACAGAGAAAACTTAGCCCTGACTGATAAATCTCTCACCTCTCAGTAAGAATGCTTTTGAAAGGAGGGACTATCTCAATCCAGCAAAGTCAGAGTGAGACCTGGGGGTTGTAAGTCAAGGCTCATGTTTATTGTTAATATCAAAGGTAATTCATCAAGAGAACAACATGGCAAGAGTTGTGATGGATTTGCTATCAGTTTACCCTAAGAGTCAACCTCTTCCAAAAACAGATGAGCAGATACCACAGTGCACAGGGTACAAGGGACCCTGGAGAAATCACCCGTGTACTGAGCCAGCAGTACCTTCATCATCACTGACAAGGCTGGTCCGATGGTCCAATCTCTGATCAGGTACCTGCAGCACTGTAAATCCCACAGCTCCCTTAGGAATGAGGCTCTCTACCACCCCCAGCTGAGAAAGGCTACTTCAAACATCTAGTCCAAACCCCACTTAGCTACAAGTTTCTTGCCCTGTTGATTATGCCTGCCACACAGGACTTAGAGGGTTTGCTTGGTGCAGTCCTGACTTATGGTGGAGATCAGACTCATAGTCACAACTGGTCCCTTCTGCCTGGCTTCTCACACTCACCTGGTATCAGTCGGTATTAGTGCTAAGCTGAACAGAAATCCACTCTGCAGAAAATCTTGCCTTCAAAGCTCTGTTTCCTTCCCCATGTGAAATGAAAATGAGACCTTTTGGAGCTCACTATGAAATGCCAGAAGAGAAGAAAGCACACTGATGTGGTAGAATTCTTGGTCTCACCACCGTCCAGACCAAGTCTCTGCTTTTGCAGTAGGCAGAGCAGTGGCATGAAACTTGGCACTGAAATCCCTGTGCAACACACTCTTCTGAAATGACTATTTCCTTTCTCCCTTACACGGTTTTGATAAAGTGGCATTATTCAAGGGAAAAAAGCACCTCTACTGATTGTTTGGCTACTCCTTCTGGATGCATCCATCACAGCCTCCCAGCCCTGTACCACTCACACGTGTCTCTCTGACGTGAGTTATGCCCTCAGACTGCTGAACTCGCAAAGTACCTAATGCAGAAGATGCAATAGCTATTCTAACCACTTTCTGTGGCTCTTCTAGGACTTTGCAAGACAGCTTTTGGACATGGGCAACCACATTTCCTTGCATCCTTTATTCATGACCCCTCTACAGCTTCTATCTTGGACGAGGAATTCCTGTACAGTGTGATTTCTTTCTTCCTCTTTGGCCATGCTTGCCTGCCCTCCCCCTTCATATGCACATCCCTTTTCTCACTTCAGGGACAGAATTAATGTCCCTTTGGTCTCCATCACAAACAGAAAAAAACATTCCACTAAAGGGCTGCTGGAGTGTGCTGCAAAAAGGTAACTTATTTGACCTGGTGTCTGGAGACTACCCCAGTAAAACAGTGGAATTAAGCAGAAAGAGCAATGCCTTCTATGAGTCAGAGAGAAGCAGGCAACAGACCCTGCTTACCCATAAAATCATGATCTAAAGCACTCCCTGTTGAATGCAGCTGGGTCTTACAGGATGAGAGGACAGGATCCCCTCAGCTTCCCTTTCTACTCCTACAAAGAAAGCTGCAAATATGGAAATGCTGCCCTCCCACCACCCCATGGGCAGCATCACCTGCCCCCTGTGGCACCCAGCACGATGTCCGT
This sequence comes from Hylia prasina, assembly GCA_013397195.1. Lineage (NCBI taxonomy): Eukaryota > Metazoa > Chordata > Aves > Passeriformes > Sylviidae > Hylia > Hylia prasina. The sequence continues at coordinate 5,568 of VYXD01016832.1, read as the reverse complement.
GGCATCCTTGCCACCTGCCCCCAGAGCTTTTACAGGAGCCCATGGACACTCCTGCCCCAGCACAAGGGCAGCTTCCAATGACAAGAGGAGCAACAAGGCAGCCAGCAGCAGTCCAACAAGAGATGCTGTAGAACTGCCAATTGTTGTCAGATGTAGGGAAACTCACAATAAGAGCTTTCATCTTTCATTATGATTGAATGCTCCTGCTCTAGCCTGTTGGAAATACCATCTCCTGAGATGCTATGGGCTCACTGAAGCTCATGCAAGGTAGTATAAACCAGGGGGCAGGATATAAGCATTTTCTTTTGGCAGAAGCTTATGCATAAGACTAGCTGTGCTTGGCAACCGGAAAACACACAAGTGTGGGGGTGAGGAGCCTGAATTAAAAGCCACTTAAGTGGGTACTTGAGTAATTATTGGGAGCCTTCTGAAGAGACATTTTTGTCAGTAATTAAGGAGAACATGGCTTTGTGCTGGGTACAGGTGGCAATATGGCAACAGAGATCCTCAGCACTCCATGGAGAGATGACCAGCTATCCATTAGCTGCAGGGGCATGTTAGGATTTTCTGCCCAAAAAGCATCCTTCAATCTTAAAAGAGGGCCAGAGCAGAAAAGGGTCTGAAATTCTAATATTCTCACAGTCTCATATTTTCTGCATCAGGGAAAAGGAGGCACAAAATTATTTTTACGGAACAGCTTAGTTCCTGAGGTAGCTCTTCTTCAACAGAGTTAGCACCCACTGGCATTTCTTCCAGAGGCCCTGTTTCAGTTCCAGAGGCTCTGTATTCCTGGGCAACCGCCCCATACAAAGGAAGTGAAGCAAAACATGCTGGGCAGTTTCAGCCTGGAGGAGGGTTGGCTTCAGCCTGTCAGTGGCTTGGACAGGGTAGTTGTGATCTGGTTGCAAGGATGCTCTCTCTCCCCCTAACTTATTTTCATAAGCCTGATGCAAGCTTTGTCACTCATTTGCTTGGCTTTGGGAGCCCTTCTGTTTGCTAAAGAATGCCAATAATACATAGTCCCTTCTCAGTGTTAAGAGTCAAATATATTATTTCTTCAGTCCATTAGAGTAGATACTTCTAGAAACTCAGATACTAAACTAGATGCCTCTAGTGCCTCTAATAGCCACTTCAGCCCACCTCAAATGCTGTAAATGTGGGGTGCAAGAAGGTGCCCTCAGATGAAAAAACTGATTTGTCAGGGAAGCGACTCAGACTACTTTTAAGTCTGCACTAAAAATGTCAGGCACTTAGGAAATTAAGTGTGTAGACCTGTAGTTATCAGGACAGTGTCTGTCTCCTCATTAAAGATGCAGGTAAAGAAGCTTGAAGACAGTAGCAGTAAAAGGAGCATATGCAACATAAGCATGTCCTTGTGAAAGAGCATAATTCATAGACACTTCATTACCTTCAACAACTTTGAGGTCTTTGCTTATTCATCAGCAAGTCTTAGCTGTCATGAGCCAAAAAAAAAGTGGGTTGGGATTATCAAAATCTACATAAATGAAACAAATGTACAGATCTCACTGATGCTCCAGGGATCTCCCCGCAAGCACCCGTATCCACCTCTTAGACTGCCAATGCTCCGTGTGGGGTGTGCAAGAGATCCCTGTGCTGCAGGCACCAGCTCTCACCCCAGTTAAACATGTCAGACCAACTCCTGAAAAGTTCCCCTTGAAAAGTACCAGTTGACATAAAGAGAATACCAGGTGACATAAAGAGGCAGACACCAGGCATTTGTTCTAGAAAAGGCTACATGCTACTCCCAGCCCTATTATTTGCACATGGATAGCTCTGGCATTTATTGCAATTCTTTCACTTTTCTTCCTTGACTCCTGGCACAATGTAGGGTCTGAAAAGTCATCTTTTTTTTTATTTTATTTATTTATTTAATCATTTGACATAGATTTTGTCAGCTTACATTTGACCCAGCTTTGCAATTTTATGGGGAAAAATTGAAAAAATATAGAGAATTCATAAACCCTCGGTCAAACAGGAAATATGCCCACAATATTGTGCAGCTTCAATGAAAGCTTTTCTTCTTAAAACAAAGGATGCTCCCTTGTGTTGTTTGAAACCCTGGCACCAGAGCAATTAAGAAAGTGAATCTGGCTACAAACTAAAGCAGAATGGACATGTTTCATAGATCTTCATTGCCCAGGCAGAAAGAAATGTAAACAGGACATAAATAACAGCAGTCAGAGGACAGATAAGCTGAAGGACAATGCTGGCACAAGAGGAAATGGGTAGAAACTGGCCAAGAATAAATTTAGATTAGAAATTAGACATGGTTTCTAGCTATCAGAGGAGTAAGACACTTCTAACAGGACCAGTGGGCACATTGCTGCTCTTATTCTCCTCCTTCTGTTCCAAGGAGGCTTTTTGTACACATATGTGAAAAAATTATGTGACACAGCCTGCCAGTAACATGAGCCAAGAGACCTTTTCTCTCATCTGTAGCACCAATACTTTTGGTCTTTCAAAAAATCTCTTTTTAATACTCTAAGAATGGGGAGACATTTGATGTGCATTCAGTAGGGTGTTAAATATAACCTTTGCTAATTGATCCATCTTAAAATATATCTATACTAATAGCCTTGCACATTTAATTGATGAAGTGAAGTAAGCAACAACAATTATTGAGTGGTTTTATTTAGTGGTGTCATTAAATAAAGTGAAAGCAAATAAGATCCCATAAAATACAAATGGTCTTATCTAAGAGTTGTTAGGGATGCAGTGACAGGAGTGCATTCAGTTAAGTGTTTATATTGTTACCATCATTCAAACTTCAGCTCCAAAGCTTATCTAATTTGAAAACCACTCCTGCAGATCTTTGCTATTGATTGGTGCAGCCCACAGAGACACCATTCTCCACAAACTCATTCCAGAATAGGGAAGATGTCACATCCCACATGTGGGGTCCCCTGGCCAGCTGGCACCCACATCTGTCTGCACAGGTCTTTTCCGAGGATATCCAGCATCATCTGGGAGAGGAGGATTCTCTTGCCAGGGTGAGTTAGGAACAGATGTATCCTCAGCTCTTCACCCCACATCTCCCCTGACCAGGATTGCTGGTGTCTCGACTTAACTACTACTCAGCCTAAATGAAACATATGTTTATGCCTGTAATTTCTGCACTGAACTGCTATAGTGCCAGCTAATGTTGTTCAGAAATGACTTGCTGCTGCATAATGTACAGAACAACAAATTCACATTAGCTACATATCACAAATCAGATAATTACCAACCAAGATATTCATACGCATGTTCGACCTCTTATTCGATGTAATAGGACACTATCAAAAAAGAGCTCACATTACAGTGACAGTTTTGGCTTCTAGCACTTTTGCTCTTATTGTAATAAATTCTAATTTTCTGATTTTTATCTGCTCCTCCCTCCCTGCTCCTAGCGGCGTAGGAATTGTGATTATGCCAGCTCTAAAACTAGACTGCCTGCTTTTAAAGCAGTCTTTCTGTCTGATTCACAAGCACAGCACTGAAGCATTTGAGATACAAACACTGCAGATCACCCTCAATGCCAAGAGAAAGCACCAGCCTAACCAACTTCACTTCAACTGCCACCAGACCACGGAGTGACCACGGGTGTGCACCCTCCTCCCCACACTGCCAGTTCCTCCATCCATGAAATCAGGGTGATGATGCTGCTGTCGTGAGCCTTCCCCATGGGAAAGCTTGCAAAGACACTTCCCTGGGGGGCAGATGGATTTCAGGGTGGGATTTTTCACGCAATGCAGGCAAGAGGTGCTGATGGAGCGGCCCCGGCTTTTCCCATGCCCGCACAGATGGAGCTGTCAGGAAGGGCTCCCCTTTCGGAAGGGACCGACACTCTTCACTGACACCTCTGACAGCGTCCCCTCTGCTTGCAGCTCAACTTCTCCGCACCTCGAGCAGGCACCCCACCACTCCCCCCTGTGAGGCCATACGGAGAGAGCTCGGCACAGACGCTGCAGAGCAGCCTTGGTCCCCCAGCCGCTCTCGCCCCCCTCACCAGCTCTTCCTGCGCGTTTACAGGATTCCTGTATTCGCACTGCAATAAATGACAAGGTTGCCACCTTGCTTCGCCGGGACTTTATTTTTCAGACCCACAGCGCTTCTGCCCCCAGAACCATGAGCTCAGCAGCTCAGAGGCAGGGGACATGGACGTGCCACCAGACAAGCAGTGGGGACCCCTAATCCCACCCAAGCCCACACTTTCCCAGGGCTGCACCAACAAAACCATTTTCACTGCTAAGAGACTCATAGGCACCAGGGAAGCCCCGTCTTGCCAGTGTGCAAAACAAGAATTAGTCCTGCAGCCTCCATCCCACTCTGGGGAAACACCAGGGCTGCACAAAGATGTTTCCCACTGAGAACCTTTTCCATCGTGTATAAATAAGTAAGGAATCCAACTACAGCAGCATGACTAGAGTGACTCTGCCTCACAGGGTTATAGGATTACAGCTCTCAGCACATACCATTTCAGAAAATTTCCAGGCTTTTTTAATGCATGTGAAGAGAGTGAAAAATAATAAAAGACAGTATTGCACAAAGTTGTCTTTTTTTCCTACAATGAATTTTTTAAAAATGGAAATAATATTGGGGTCAAAGAACGATTTTATTTTATTTTAAATTAATCTTGTTTCTTTCTAAGATTATTTAACCCTTAAATAGTTAGTCTTCAGGAAACATCAGAAGACTATAAACCTTCCCCCATCTCTGGGGGCTGGAGGGAATTACAAAATATCATGGAATATGTCTCATGGAAAAAAAATGGAAATGCAATTAGATAAGGACTTGGAAGAAAGTAAAGCTCCCCAGGCTATTAATTTCTTCTGGGGGGAAGAGGGGGTGGTTCTAAAATTGGGAAAATACCTCATTTTGCCTTTAAATCCAACATTGATTTTTGTTTGAGGGCATCCTGATCACTGCTGCACCTATGCCAAAGCTTTCCCATTTTTGTTTCCAAGGGCCTGTGGATTAGAGAAACCCTATTTTTTTCTTTTTGCATGTGGAATAGCTTGGACAAGGTATTTATAACTGAGATTGGCAGGGACTCAATTAATCCCTGTTAAATGAAGGTGAACAGGGCACAAGGATCCCCAGACTGACACACAACAGAGGCGGATGGCAGCCAAGTACGGGAGCTGAAAGGGAGAGCACTGCCACGCAAGGCGACCAGACCACACCAGAACTGCTGCTGAAACTGACCAGCAATACAAAAATCACCAATGAAATGAGGTAAAAAACCAAGGTTGAGTTTCTTTTCATCAAGTTACAGTGCTGTCCCCTTGGGGCTGACCATCTACGTTAAGCCACAGTTAGTGATAGCCTACACAGGAATGTGCACTCTGTACTGTAAGAAACGCTGGAGGCTCTCAACCAAACCCACAGGGATTTAAGAAACTTAGGATAAAATTCACTGCCTACTTAAATCAGTCCAGAGTGGGCGTGCACCCCTGAATTTACGTGGGAAGGACACCGCTACCGACTCCTAGCTAGAGCTACGCCTTTCTGAGGCGCCGCTGTGCCTCCCTTTGTTTATTCCCGTCACTTTCCAGGCGCCAGCCC